>PVIC010022321.1:0-27780 GCA_004025085.1 Thryonomys swinderianus | reverse complement strand
TATGCTATTAATCATGTTTCCCGCAAACTCAATAGTAGTTTTCAGAAAAGGAAAGTTACATCAAACATTTCATCTCTTACCATCATCTTAATGTTTAAAGAATATTTCACGTTCCTTAGAAGGAGGTGTGGTGTACTTTAACAACATTGTGGATCTATTAGTCTGTGGTTCCTAAAAACGGAGAAGGAGCCATATGCACATGTGGAACCTCAAGGTAAATCATTTGACATTAGTCGGCAATTCAGGATAAGAGCTGAATATTTTTAAAAGTTAGAAAATCTTCTGCTTCGTGGTGGTTTTGTCTTGTTCACCGTCGTGGTGCTAAAGGAGAAGAGCCTGGGCGCTGTGGTCTGTGAGGCTCTGAGCTGTGCCAGTGAGCTCTGCTCTGCTTGGCCCTCCATCAGTCCTGTGGAAGATTTGGCATGATTTAGGGACTTTCTGTGAAGAGAGAAATAAATTACACTCACGGGCTGCTCACCGTGAGCCACAAGCTATGTTAGGCATTGGGAAGGTGAAGATGAGTAACTTCTTCTGCCTCAGGGACGGCAGAAGCGGGAGCAGCGCTTCACGTCTCGGGCAGAGGACGCCCAGGAGCCCGGTGAGGCTCTTCCCTCGCTGCAGTGACTCTGGGTGCATCCCTCACCCGTCCGATCTGTGTCCTCCTCTGAGAGCTGCACGGACCATGACGGCGCCTCTTTGAGAAGGCTGTCGCCGAAGCCCACGAACGGCGGGTAGTACTTTGAGACTCCGTCAGCCGCCTGCCGGTTCCCGAACCCTGCGCGCTGGGCCTCCATCCCCTTCCTGCCGCCTCTCCCTGCCTCCGAGAGGGAGCTGCCGAAGTCCTGCCCGATGCCCCCGAGAGCACTGGCATTGCCAGAAAGAGAGGCAGACGGCAGCTCCTTGTCAGGCCGTCCTCCGAAGTCGCCTGGTCTGGAACCACGGGGGAGCAGCGTGGTGTCCCTGCTGAATCTGAAATCACTGCTCATCGCACAGCTGGCAAGATTACTGTGGGCCTCACCACAGCGGCCATCAGCCCAGCGGGACGGGGCTGGCAGCAGCCTCTGCTCTCATGCCATCTGTCTGGTTCCGTTGTGCTGACCACCTCAGCTGGCATCATGGGCCACAAAGAAACAAAATGAAAACACACAGGAGCATCCTGGCACTCTTTTCCTAGGGATGTTACGCACATATATAAGTAAAATGTCTCAGTGGACTTAAAAAAAAAAAAAAGAGTACATGGGCCGGAGGGTTAGCTCAGAGGTTCCGGCGCCTGCCTTGCCTGGGCAAGGTCCTGAGTTCGATCCCCGGTAACCACATACAATGCTGGGCATGGAGACTCACACCCACCAGCAATCAATACCACATACCACAGTGCCGGGTGTGGTGGCTCACGCCTGTCATCCCAGCACTCGGGAGGCAGAGGCAGGAGGATTGCTCAGTTCCAGGCTTGCCTGGGCTCCATAGTGAGCTCAGGGCCAGCCTGAACTACAAAGCGAGACCCTGTCTCAAAAAAAAAAAAAAAAAAAAAGAGTACAATAACAATGGCTCATGGAAGAAAAGGCACGAAGGAGACATGGCATAGTGGACTGGACATGCATCTGGGGGCAGTTCTAATTTTAAACTCTTCCATTTAAAATGTATTTGAAATTGTTGAGAAGTTAAAGAATTTCCTTCAAATTTTCATTCACTGATCAACCTCTTCAATGGATTTATTAAATACCTTCTCTCTGCAAGGCACTGTTCTAGGACTCACCTTTGAACACTCTTCTACGAAAGGCTGGGTCACGAGTAGTTTAGGTCAGGAATAGTTTAGCCTCTTGGGACCCCTGTGGCAAGCACTCTGTTGTGTGGTGGGGTGTGCAAACAGCCATAGATACGTGTTACCAACTTGCTGTGCTCTGATACAACTTTGCTCATAAAACAAGTGATAAACTGGGTTTGGCCTATGGAATGGGGTTTTCCCTTTCAACTGGTTGTTAAGTGCTAAGGTACCTCATGGTAGCTTAATTTCAGTGTCCACAGTAGGAAAACACGAGTGAACACAAGCCAAGATGAGCACAGGTCTCCTCTTTCTGACCCATTCAGCAGTGACGGCCACGTTTCCGGGGCGCGTCACAGAGCAGGAGCCTGGCGAAGGCCCCGGGGCTGATCTGTGCAGAGGGAACTGCAGACTCTGTCCTCGCAGCAAGAGCTGCTGTTGAGTGTGAGGGGCTTCAGGAAACCAAGAGACCTCGTTTCTCTCACGGCCCCACCTCCCAGCTGTGCCGGGTCCCGTGGCTGCAGGATTGGCCTTTGTGCTCCTTCTCCAGAGGCACATGGGACGTGGGGACGCACAGAAAGGGCGTCGATACTCGGTCACCCCACTCCCCGTCATCAGGACCAAATCCAACAGAGAATGTCTTGATAAACCACTAAATATAATAAAATGACTGACTTAGAGCACTTCAGTTTGGTTCGTTCAAACTAATTCATCTGAAAACGAAGAGACAGTGTCCTAGAGAAGATATTGTTTATGTTTTGGTTTTGGAAACTGACAAGTGTTTCAAATGGAATCGACTTCAATTTGAAGGTAAGTTAAACTTTTGTAAATAGTAGTTCTGGAGTTCAACATACGGACCTATATTACTTGTATCTGCCTGTGTGTTGCTCCTATTCTCTGGCCACCTTTAATTTTTCCGGTCCTCCTAAGAGCCAGGAGGCCCTGCTCGCTCCTGCCTCACAGACAGTGCCGACGGAGAGTGGCGGCCTACAGGCCGCAGCAAGGCAGCCGGAGCGCGGGGTCTTGAGCCCAGGTGCTCTGCGGTCACAGAGCCGCCTGCCCCTTCGGTTCTAGTGACACGCAGAGATGACTGGACCCTGGACAGGATTAACCCTGGGCACAGTGCTGCTTAGACATGACTGTGCGACAGGAACGTCCTATTTCAGCAAGATATTTTCTCTACGAAACTCTTTCAATGATGGCCACAATTAGACCAGCTCAGTTAATACCTGAATTATATACTTCAAGCAAATCAATGTTGGAACAATACATCGATTGTTTCTTTAAGCCCGTGCGGTAATGAGCCCTATCGTGGATGGTATTTGGAGTTGGAGAATTTATCAGTGACTTTTCAGCTAAAAGTTTCTCCAGAAGACTCTCGGGAAAAATTGTCTGTTTTTTACTACTTGTGTCATGCTGGTGATTTGGATGATTAAAAACAGTGAAAATCTGAGGATGAGGATGGAAGTAAACAAATTCTGGATGTAGGACATTGTCTAAATTCTCATAGTTGTTTTTTTTTTCTGAAAAAAGTAAAAGAACTGGATGAATGAAGGAACGAATGAATGAAGAACCAATCCAAATCCTGCCCACGTTTCCAGGCCCCGTGATCGTGCTGACGGACCCGGTGGCTGGGCCGGCCTTCCCCGCGAGGCCTGCCGCCCCTCCCCCAGGGACGCGGCCTCCTGGCCCGGCGTATCCAGCGCTCCCTCTCCAGCTGGGCCTCCTGGGAGCCGCCTTCTCCGGGGCCCCTCCGCGGCGCCGGCCCCGGCTCAGTTCTCGCACTGCTCTTTCGTGCCTCGTGTGCCTTGTCACCATCTGACATCCCTCGGGAGTACAGTTGCTCATTATCGTTTTCCACAGCGCTTACTGAGAACGGGGCATTTTTTCACTCAGTGACGAGTCCCTGCCAGAAAAGTGCCCGGGGCCTTCATAAACATGTGCTGAGTCAGTAACCAGGGACTAGAGGAGGAGTGTGGAGCCATGCCATTCCTGGCGCATGTGCAGAGTCGGGGGGAGGGCTCATGCAGTGCCCACTGGCTGGCCACGGCTGCCTTCCCCTCTGCAGGGAGTCTCAGCCCCTGCGGACCAGAGCTGTGTGCTCATATTTTCTGCACGGAGGGCCTCAGATTGCTTGCGTGGCTCTGAGTACCCACAGGCAAGGAGACCCAGTCAGGTGTTAGTTACAGGCTGCTGTGAAATCTCCTCACCGATTTGTTAAACTCTGCAAAATGCCGAGTGTTTATGGGACTGAGGTGGAGGCCCCCGGGCCCCGCCCCCACGGGACGGGCTCAGGGGCAGTGGAGGAGACGGTAGAGAGACCACTTCTGCCTCATCAGAAGCAAATGCTAGAGATGGGTATGTCTCAGCCTGTGGGTGGGTTTTCAAGGGTACTGTCAATGGAAGGTCAGGGAATATAGCCTACTATTATTTCTGTGTGATTTGGGGGACAGAACACTTGTAAAACACTCAACTACAATAGCTTATTATTCTGTTCAGTAACTTGAACACTTACTATATATATGCCAGGTACTGAAGATTCAGAATTAAACCGAACAGTTTACAGAACTAAAACACTTCCCACGTCGGTCGGTTTACATTTAGAAAGCTACAGATTCAGTCGGGCTAGCGTGGTGGATGTGAGCGCAGGGCTGGGCTCAGGGGCTCCACGCTTAGTGCCCTGGAGTTGCAGCCTTTAAAATCTTATGTTTTGAACAGCCTCACACATTTATTTGTGATGGGCACCGCACTGGAAATGAAATTGTCAGGTTAATCTAGATAGGGATCTGAATTCAGCAGTTCCTCTGTTATTTTTGCATGAGCTGTGAGCTATAAATGTGAAAATTTGCATTCTGTGTTGTAGACAAAAAAACAAAAGCAAAGTATTATTGCATGTCGTTACAATTGTGTAAAACTTATCTGTGTATCCATAAAATATTTCATCAGTATACAGCCATGCTGTCTTTGTTTCTGTATCATTTGTGGTTGCTTTTATAGTTCTGTGCCACACACACAAGAGAGACTGGTTTGAAAGGCCTACAGTGTCTATCACCTGAGCCTAACCTCGTGCCAAAGTGCCCTGGCCTTCGATTAAAGGACAATATACTATTTTCAGTACTGGATTAGTTCGTCTCACTCGTTCTCCACTGACTGTTACGGCTGGAACTTTCACTTGCTTTCTGGCTCTAGACAGCACGGAGTTTGAACTCGCTGTTGGAGCCGCAGGTTTTGGGGTGTGCGGTTCCTGAAGCCTGCGTCTAGTCCTGGACGCTGGACGTTGTGGGGTGAGTGTGACGTGGATGTTCTGAGTCTGCTTTCTTTCGGGTCCTCCAAACTGAGGTCGTGTGGGCCCCACCCCCGCCCCCGGAGGCACCTGTGCGTCACTTGCTCTGAGGGCAGGAGTCGCCTTCGCTCCACGAATGTCCATACAGTGAGGTCAGCATAGAGGCTCAGCATTATGGTCCCCCCGGCAGCGGAACTCCTTTAGAAGTAGAACTTCCACCAGTGGACAAATTCTTAAAGGCTGTTTGGAAGTTTTGAGATGAAGGACTTGTGAAAACAAACAAATTTTTGTAACAAGTTGAGTTTACTGGTACCTTTTAGGAATACATGATGATTACATTCCTCATCAGCAATTTGCACCTGTACATAATAATCTTGATTCTTATTCTTTCCCATTGCCCTGCCCTCCCTTCCACCCTCATCCCCATACACCTAAGCTTTGCTTTCGTTTTTTCCTTTTAACCATCAATTTTTTTCTTTCCATTCTTTGCCTTCCCCTGCCCAAACTCAGTTACCATTTCCCTTTGAACATTTTCTTCATTTACAATACTTCTCATGCATTTTGGACCTCATTTACACCTTCAGTTTCTCACATTAGAGAAACGATACGGTACTTACATATCTGTGAAAATCTTCCACATCACTGGTCGTTCGAGAGACACTGAGATCTCATCCTACCCCGGAAAGAATGGCTGTCAACAGGAAATGAGGCAACAACAAATGTTGGAGGGGTGGTGGGGTGGAAAGGAGCCTCCTCCACTGTGGGCGGGAGTGTACACTGGGGCAACCGCGTGGAGACTCCTCAGAAAGCTGGGGTTAAAGGTCTCACCTGACCCTACGGTTTCTCTCCTGGGTATATTTATGAAAGAATTAAAAGCATCATACCATAACAACATATGTGTACCCAGCTTGTAATAGTGTAATATTGGAAATGGCCCAAATGCCCATTGATCAGAGACTGGATAAAGAAGATGTGTGTTTCTTAAAAAATAAAATGGAGTATTACTCAGCCATAAAAATGACAAATTAGACACGTTTGTAGTTGAATGAGTCGGGGCTCAGCCCAAACACTCCTGTCACCTACTGAAGCCCTGGCTGTGAACTCACAAAGGTCTCTGAGACATCTAGGTTTAACCTCTAAGATGACAGCTAGATATAAACTCTAACATGTAATATTACACTGTAGAATATGATTCATAGGCAAAAGTATCCTCCAAATATAGATCAGCGTTAAGACCTTTTTAGATAAATGCTACTTGCTTTCCCGAAGACCCACATTTGAGAAGCACTGAAGGAAGATTTGCACACCGAGTGGATGACACTCAATAAATTAGGAAGGAATGTAGAGAAAAATATTTCTCTGAAGCCTTTAGAAAATGATGTTCATGTGTTTGTTTTTTATGTCCACATACAATAGCCAAACTTGTTCATTTTGAATATGAGAACATAGGACAAAAAGAAAGGGATCTCACATGCAAATGATAAACACAAGAACCTGGTAAAGTATCCTAGTTACACAAAGGGACATCAATACACCATCAGTGAAAGGGAGAGAAATTTCACTTCCTCTTTCTGAATGGGGGTGAACTGATTAGGAGGTGATATAGTCCTAATGAGTATAACTTGGTAACATGTCTTAAGATACATAACATCACGTTTGACCTAAGTCAAAGGGTCAATTAGAGGTGGGGGGTTTTAAGGCCTTCTTTCAGAAATTCATAAAATACATTTTGTATTTAAATTTTATTTTTATCAGCCTGTTTTTGCAGTACATAGCGATTACGTTCATCGTGGGCATTGATGCATGTGCATAATACATATTAACTCTGTGCATTCTCTCCCCCTCCGTTCTACCTCCTTCTCTCAGTCCCTTGAAAGATCAGAAAGTGTGTTTATACAGTGTCCTCAACTAACATAACATCCTGGCCGTTGAGATGCCACTGTAACTAACAGCTGACGAGTATAAATTGTTCTGAACATTTATGTATGTTGGGTCATCCAACAGATTCCAGTGATGAAAATGTTTCTGGCCATAGAGACAACAAATTAGAATTGCTAATCATGAGCCTTCTAGAAGAGTCTCAGAACAACTGAAAAAGAGGGCAGGAAGGGTGAACGGGGAGAGTAGATTTATCTTGATTGCAGTATGAAACAAGAGCGATCAAGAGCGTATTTATCATATAAAAGTATATAAAAATATATAAACACTGAAAATCACATGTGCATAGTTAAATGAGTTTTGACAAAGTTGTTATGTTAATTCAATAGGGGAAAAGAAAGTGTTTTTATAAGTGGGTCTAGAAAAACTGACTCTCCACATGAAAAAAGAACCTTAATTTCAACCCTTTCCTCACATTGTGACAAGACTTCCTTTGATATTAATTGTAATTCTATAAGAAAACTTAAGTGGTACCCTATATTTGTAATGCCAGCACTAGGGAGGCTGAGGCAGGAGGATTGCATGAGTTTGAGGCAAGCTTGGGATACATAATGAATTCAAAGCCTGCTTGAGCTACATAGTGAGACCCTGTCTCAAAAAAAAAAAAAAAAAAAAAAAGGAAGGAAAACTTAAGATTGTTCAACTTCATAATTAAATATAGGTGGCTCTATCTGTAGCCTTAAGCATCTTATAGAACAAAAAATGCACGAAACAGAAATGAAAAAATGACAACTGCAACTCATCAACATAACAATTTTCTCATCAGAAGAAACTAAAAGGAAATAAATAAGTTATTAAACTAGAATGAAAAAATCTTGCAATATGTGATGCAGAAATTGTGTCCAAAATAAGCATAGAACTTCTGAGATAATTAAAAGTCAAACAACCCACAAATAAAAGAGAAAACATATTGTGAAAAAAAGACTTAAAATGGCATTTGAGCAAATGAAAATGAAAACCACGAGCCATCCCCCTCTGGGGACAGCTAGGTGGTAAACGACTGAAGACGTCGGGTCAGTGCTCCGGGCTGTCCCTGAGGCACCACACTTCGCCCGTGAGTGCAAAGCGCTTCCACCACTCGGTTAAACAGTTCTGTACAAATGTAGGTGCAATCTGCCTTATGCAGTTTATCCAATGAAGATAAAGTCTCCACAGACTTGCATGAGAGAGTCTCCGTCACTGCTGCAGCCGAGGTGAGTCGTTCTTGGCCGAGGCTGGGGAACGCAAGACGGAAGGAGGCCGATCCTGTCCCCGAGGGTGGGCTGCGCAGGGCACAGAGGGGCCTGGTCGGTAGGGACCGTGACAGAAACACTGAGAAACTGACGGCAGCGTCCAGCGGAGCCGAGCTGGCCCCTCTGTGCCCGGGAGCCCCGGCCGACCCGGGCTGTTTCCAGGGCGGCCGCACGGTGCACACAACCCGCACGCTCCATCTCGCCTTCCTGGGAGGCTCGGGTGGGAAGAGGCCTCCGCCGGGCGTCTCGGGTCCCTGGACGGACAGTGCGTCTTCGTGGTGACAGTATTCCAGTAACTGAATGCAGTGCAGCGCTCGCTGAGCACTGGCCGCAGCAGGACACTCTTCACCCTGGCGTTTCCAGCCGGCCGCTTGCTTCCCCTCAGTGCCCTGCAGGGTTTTAAAGGCTGTTTCGTGGAGACGCCCTCCGCGGGCTGCGGCTCCCTCAGCGCCCACTTCTTCGGTCACTCCCGCGGCCAGCGGAGTCCCGCACTCGGGAAGTTGGCCAGCGCGGTGCGGGGAGCCCGGTGTGGCCTGTGCGGCCGCCTCCACGGCCCACAGCCCACGGCCCCCCGAGCGCGGAGCCTCTGCCCGGTGGTCTCGCCAGCCTGCGTGCCCAGCGTCTGTCGGGCGGACAGCAGGCCCGGCCGGGAGCTCAGCGCGCCGGGACGCGGGGACGGGGCCGGCACACGGGGAGCGGAGAGGGGGCGCTGCCGGCGCGGAGGGGCCCGCGGGCCTGGATCCGGCTTCTCGGAGCCGTGGCGGGGCGCAGCCCGGAGTCCTCAACCGTCCGCTCCAGCCGAGCTCCCGCCGGGAGCACCGCCAGCCCGGGGAGGCGCCACGGGCCGCACGACGGACGGACGTGCCCACTGCAGGCCGCTCCCTCCCCTGCCCGCCGCGGACGCGGCTCCCGCAACGCGCCGTCCGCTTGGCGTCCGCTTTCAGCTTTTGCAGCACTTGATCGGCGCAGCACAGGGGCCGTCCGTGTCTTCGCTGCTGGCGGGACGGTGCGCGTCACCGCGTCTCCTCCGCGTGTCCTTCTCGCGTGAGCGGTGAGTCATCGAGGGGGAGAGACGAGGGCGCAGCCCATGCGAGCAGCTCACCGAGGCTGCGGAGCCAGGTCCTGCCCACGCAGCCCCGCGCTCTGGCCTCGTCCCGCTCCGCTCCGAGAGGCCCTTCGCCCGTCCGCGCTCACGCTCACGGCCACGACCCCGCTCTCCGTGGCCCGGGGAGGATCCCACATCAGCGCCTCTGCCTTTGAAATCTGACCTCTGTGTGCAGCGTTTTCTTCGCAGGCAGCGCACAGGGCCCGGCCTGGCCCCGGCGCCCACAGGCCGCACCGTGCGCCGAGGCCTCACTGCGCGGGGCCCCGAGCGGCTCCTGTGGAGGCTGCGCGCTAGTCACGGGAGGCGGGTGCTACTTCCCAGCCGCTTCCGATGCCTCAGACCTCACCCCTTCGGAGGAGTTTTCTCGTCTCTACTTCTGACTGGCCAAGGAGCCTGCAAGGGTCCCCGCTGGGCGGCTCGCAGGGGACCCGGCGCCGCTAGGAACGCAGCACCTGCGCAGGAGAGGGGGACCCGAGTTTAGTTTTCGTTCCTTTAACAAAGGAGTGGAGAGTCTTCATACCAAAACATACTTATTGCCAAACGCTGGCACTGAATACGCTGTGTCTTCCACGGGACTGGTGGGGTCATGTGTTCTACTCAAGAAGTGTAGCTAATAAACCTCAGTGTGCATGACAATTAAAAACTAACCGACTCTGTAGCTCAGGCCCGGGCCTTTCAAAGATACGAGAGTGTCCGCTCACGCCATCAGCCGCACGCCGGGTGCTTGTGCCTTGCTGACTTGTGATGGGGACGCGGGAGGTAGGAGGGACCTTTGGCTTCAGAGGCGGCAGTGCTTTTAGGAGCTGAAAAGCTTGGGAGAGAAAAGTGGTTACGCTAGAACTTTTTGTTGAAAACTCGGAGACACTTCCCGAGTCCTGAAAGATAGAAAGAGGGTATTTATTTTCCCGTCCCAATAGCAGGAGACTCGTCATGCTACGATGCAGCATTCAGAGCTGGATGAGAAAAACAGACGGGAAGGCTTTCCAGCACCTTCCGTGTTCCGTGAAAGATGTGACTCTGACAGAGGCCCCTGTTCCCACCCTGCAGCCCCGGAGCGCTTCCTCCAGAATTTCCCCGAATTCCGGAGACGGTGGGGACAGCCCCGGCTCACTCTGGCCAACTCCACCACATGTTCCCTTCTGGGGATTTTCACCGACTCCTGAATAAATGGCACAACTTTTCCGTTGCAATTTCACAGCCTCCTTTGTCATTCCTGGGCCTTGAAAGTCTTTCTGTCATTCAGTCCACTCCCCAATGTAGATTCCCTCTATCTTTGGTTTTATATCTCCCCGGCTTGGAGGTGTATTTCACTGCACGGGGGAGCAGTCTGACACCACCAGCTCTTGCTGGAAAGAAGCGAGGACTCTTGGTAGCAGCCTCCCTCCGGGCTGTCCTGCTATTTCAGGTTCCGCCTTGATTTAGAGCCTGTCACGGGGCATGTGGACCCTCTGCTTGCGGGGGAAATCTGATATTCTCAGCAGCCCCAGGACCGTCACGGCTGCCTCCCCTTCTCTCTCCCTGTCCTCACCCTGCAGTCTCCAGAGCTGAGGCCCCGCGTCCCCCCCTCGCTGGGCCCCATGCTCGCTCAGCCCCTCGGACCTGGCCTCCTCTCCCCTCATGGTGACCTCAGGCTGTAAACTGCTCCAGTATCTCTGCGTTGGGCTCTTTATCTGACCTGAAATTCTTTCCTCTCTTGCTGAGACACTGAAGAAAAAGGAATGCTCATTTATAATGCTTCGCTTTCTAGCTTTTCCCTCTAGACCCCTTCAGATGACATTTTTGCTTTGCTGTCATAAAAATGAAATGTCCTTTTCTCACTTGCTCTAGGAGATCTGGCATTTCCCAGAATTAGCCGGATCAGATCCTTGGGTCGTTGCACAGTATGAGAAATTGTTTTAACAAAACTGGAGATGGGGTGTGTTTCGGGACGGAGGAGTGGGAGGCCCTGGCCGGTGCGGAGACAGCATCCTCCTTCCAAGTGGAATTTCTGGCATGGCCTGCAAGTTCTTGAGTTTCCTTTTCTCTGTGTTCCCAGGACTGCAGGGAAGAGTGATTGCTGTTATGTAGGCTTCTCACCACTACCGATTTATTGTTCTCCCATGCTTCGTGACGTTCTTGACTGAAGACCGCACCTCGCACACCCGTGGCCCGGGGAGTGTGCTCCGTGGCGGCTGCAGCTCCTCTGAGTGAGCCGGGAAGCTGCGGGAGCAGAAGGTCTGAGTGTGTTTGTGCATCTCCAGAGCCCGCCACAGGCCCCGGGACCCCCTCGCAAGCGGCGGACCCGCTTTTATCTCAGCGTCGAGCGAGGCCATCAGGTGCCCAGAGGGAAGTCCGCCTCTTACGGGTAACATGGAGCGTTGACTTGGGCCCAGAAGGTGGAGGCCGACAGTTCTTTCTTTGATAGAAGGAGAGCCGCACCTGCTGGGCCAGGCTGAGGGTGAGAGGCGGAGTCATGGGAGAGGGCCTCAGGGTTGGCACTCAGCGAGCGTGAGTTATGCTGGCACAAGCTTTGCGCGTGCTCCTTGACTGGGGCTCCCGACCATCCCTGAGGAGCCCTGTGGCACCGTGACGGGGGCTGAGTTCGAAGAGCTGGTCTCAGACCGAGTTAGGAACCAAACAGCAGCGACAGTGTGACGACTCACGCGGGCGGAGCCCCGGCGTCGTGACCAGACCCAGCCCCCAATTCGGTTCTTCCCACAGCGTCATTCTGGGTCCTGGAGCTGCGCATATCAGTGCGGCCTGTGCTCACGCCCGGGCACCACCGCGCCCGAGGGGCTGGACTCAGAGCCGGACGCTCGCCGGGCCCAGCCCCCCCCCAGGGCCTCGCACGTCACGCTCCCCTCAGAATGCTCGGGCCGCTTCCGCCGAGTGTGCAGGAGTGTGCACTCTCCCTCTGAAACACGGATTCTTGTGAGATGTTCCATTTATCTTCCTTGTTTTTGTAATAGTGTGAGTCAAGTAGCATAGGCGGCACCATGATATTATACAAGCATTTGTAAGACCGAAGGTAACTGTGGCCACTCCTTCTGTATGAAAGTCACGTACAGGTCGTGAGTGATTAAAAGACTCTCAACAAGCGGTGGATGTTGGGGAGAAGAAGCACAGTACATGTTCAGGTGCGAAAGTGTATGCTACGTACATATCTGTGTGTGTGTCTCAGGGTTAATCTGCTAAGAAATATAGTTTGGGATATTTTGCTTTCTTGTGGATGCCTGAGCTAGTTCATGGTTTAAATGGCTGCTTCCTACACAGGCCGTGCCCGTGCCCCCGGCACCATCACAGCCTCGTGAGCACGACTCTGAGCTGCCGTTAGCCGTTCCACGTTGTGCAGGACACGCTCCGGGGGAAAAGCTCGCGGACAGAGAGGCTTCTGGGACGGTCTCTGCCAGCTGTTTGAACAGCTGCGTTAGGACAGTCGTTTGGCCAGTTGTGCACCGTAATATTTTGTGGCAAAATTTTGGCATGTGACACGGCCCTCGTTTCTTGAGCGCCCTTGACTCCGGTACAGACCATGAATTCACGGAGACGCAGAGTGTCTTCGGGAAAGTGAAATCTGTACTTCTGAGCTGTTACAGTAAAACACAGACAGCTTTTGCTCCACCCCAGACATGCATCTGAAGCCGGGCGCTCAGCTAGAGCGGAAACCCGGCAGGGCTTCCTTAAATAGGACACACTTTGATTGTGATCCAAGTAAAAGCTGATAGTGAGAGATTAAAACATTGCCAACGTAATTTACTGCTTCCTGCATTTTTAAAGGTCACTTTATGTCTTAATGGTTGGTGATAATTTATCTAGGCCATGGCAGAAAGAAGCATGGCCAGGGGTTTCTCTGCCTCTGAGAATCCTGGTTGATTTAAAGGAGGAGATGCTATCTCAGGCTGTACCAAAGCAGCCAAGGCCTGTGGCCTCAGACGGCAGCCAAATTTGTCTGTAGATGCTGACAGGTTTTATAGGAAAAATTTTGCTGAGCTCTTGATTAAGATCAGAATAAGCACACAGATAATAAAGAGCATAATGTGAAGACAGAGAGCACAGGAAGAACGGGGAAATAAAGTAGAACTGCTACTGTACGTGAAATGCTGTGATTAGCGTCAGCAATTAATAATGCTGAGGCTTCTGGAACCTGTGTGTCTTTGAGAGCCTGTGCCAAGGTCGGTGCCGGGCACTGGAAGGTTGGAAAGTGAAGCCGGATTCAGCCCTGCATGGTCTGCTGGGAACTCCCCTCCGGAAATACTTACTGCCATAAACAACAAATGAAAACTACCTGAAGACACTAAATGTGACAGAGAAACATCAAAAATGTTCGTTAAAAAAAAAACACCCTCAGATTATATGAGAAAAAGATTGGGAAATCCAGTTAGAGGAGGAATAAAATCAAAATAATTTTATAGGAAATGTAGATATGGTCAATGGATATAGGAAAGAGAAGAATCATTCTAGGAAACTATACCATGAACAAAGGAGCAGGGTTGGGACATGCATATAGAATCCGCCAAAACGTGAGACACACTTGAGGAAGAGCAGAACACTATGATGCTTTTCTCAACAGATGGCGGCACCCTCCTGTGGGGGCCTTCGGGGTGTCGTCTACGGCAGGAAACCCAGGCACTGCGGCCCTCAGCGAAGAAGCTGGAAATGCCCCTGCGCCACAGTCTCAGTGACCAAGATTGCCACGCTGGAGCTGACCGTGCTGACCAGTGTCTGGAAGCGCTTCTGGCCGCTGCAGAGACCACGGGCAGCTTGTATTAACCTCCTGATGTCTCAATAAATTTGTCATTAAAATATTTGTACAAGTTTTTCTTTTCCTGAAGTGAGTGCGTATATTTTGTTGGGTTCTTCATATATTTATAGGCTTTGTCTGAAGAAAGCGGTGTTGTGCGTAGCAGAGAGGAGCATGCTTTGTCGAGCGTGTGTCCAGGAACGACCGTCGTCCTGAGTCGGTTTCACTGTCAGGGTGTGAGTGTGTGTTAGTCCCAGCTTAGCGTGCAACACAGCTTGGGGACTCTTGGTTGTGAGTTCACCTCCAGTCGTGTTCCATCTCTCCATGCTTTCTTCCATGTTCGTTTTAGCGTGAACTCTGTGTCACAGAGTAGATTCTCAGAAACCCGGAAAGATCTCTAGCCCAGGAGAGGGATTGTCCACCGCCGGGAATGCCGGGCCACGCGCCATGTTGCAGAGGGAGCCCCGCTTCCTTCATCAGCCCCCGTCCGAGGGTGCAGAGTCATTTCGTTTAGTTGGTGGGCACACCGTCTCCGGCACCACAGTGTCCTTCTAGCTTTATTTATTGCTGTTCTTGTAGAAAGAGGTAAATTGAATAGATCTTCAAGCCTAACGAATATAGCAGCAGCGGAAGTTTCACCTTTTATTTGGACCTGTGGATTAAATATACATGTAGCTGATATTATTCTGATTTGATATGAAAAGGCAAACTTGCCCAACTATCTTTTCTTGTCAGTGTGATCTTAGGAATCGTGTGCATGTGTGTGTGTGTGTGCATGCGTGTGCATATGTGTTACAAGTCTCACCAGGGCTTGAGTACAGGAGCCTACTAGCTAAGTACTTTGCTGCTGAACTACTTCCCCAACACTTTATGTAACTTCTAGCAAGAAAAAAAATCCTCAAGTATTTGTGTAAACAAGTAGCTGATAGGAATGTGAGGTTTATTTAAGTTTTAGCAGAAATCTTAGCAGAGGAAGTAGTATCCTGTAGTTATTAAATCAAACAGCTATATTTGGAATTCCTTATGAAAATCAGGCACTTACAATAAATGTTGCTGTGGAATGTTGGCTGATTTCTATACAGTTTTGAGGTTATTTAGCTTCATTTTGAAAGTAGTCAAGCATTAAAACAGAGAAGTACATGAAGATTTTACCCTGAAGCTTAGATTCCTTTCATTTTAGCAAGGAAAGGTAAAAAGGTTGGAATACAGTAGTATAATATAGCATGATGCAGTATAAAATAGAACAGCCACATGTTTAAGGCCTCACAAATGAAACTTCAGAAAACCACAGTAGCTCTTAAATGGTGCATTGCAAGTATAAAAACATGATCCAATCCTGAAAGCATTCCTACTGAGTGGCTAGCTGTTCTTGCCTTTTAGGCCTGACTTTTCTCAGGAGTAAATCAGATCTTGTGCAACCTTTTATAGAGTGAGGCATAAATTGTTCCATTATGCTTAGGAAAGTATGGAAAAAGAGCTAAGTGTTTCAGCAAATTTTTAAGCTAATTGAATCAGTAAGGCAGAGGCAAGAGAGGAAGAAATGTTATTTGTGGCCCTTTGATTTGGGTGACAAAGTTGGCCGCTAGTGCACTGTGCAGTGATTACAAATGGTTGTTTGTCTGTCTTGCTAACTCAGCTGAGTTGCTTGAAGAACAGAACTCAGGAGCTTTCTGCTCATCCATTGTGGGGACAAACAGCTTGGTGGCATACAGGGAAAGAATGGTGTGCTCACACAGTGACACACACACTCAGTTCCATCCGTGGTGACCAGTGGCCACTATGTATGTGAGGCTTAGAGGGAACCAGTAATTCTTTATACAATTGAAATGAAAAAAATACTCTTTGTATAAGAATGAATAATAACAAAAATTAACATATGAGAAGAATAAACAAGCATGTTCAGGATTAAATAAGAAGAAATGATTGTTTTATGAAATGAAGTGTCTCCCAATACCTGTAGCTTTCATGCAATGTTCTGTTTAAAATGTGCCTATGCCTGAAGGCCCTGTTCTGGTTCTGGGGACCTTGTGAGATTGAAGCACTTAAATTTCAATAACAACATAAGGGTGTTCGAGAAATTAAATACAAGTCTATATCAGGTCAGTTTTTGGAGAGCAGAGCGCGGGAGGGAGGCACTGTCTCCTGGACCTTTGTAAGTTGCAATTGGCCCATTGCTTAAATGAGCCTTTTCCTGAATGCCACTGAGTTGCAATTTCATGTTACCCATCTGGGGCACAAGTAGCTTGCTGTGGCATCAGAAAAGAATACGGATGCCAGAGTCTCGGAGCTCATTACACTGTCATTCTGAGGTTGTGGGTAGAGTCTTGAATCAGATATGCGTGTTTGCCCATCACAATTGGACTTAATACACATTAAATGTGCAAAGCGGTAGAAGATTAAGGAAGCGGTTGTACTGTCGTCTTATTGATACTGGTTTGTAACAGGAAAGCCGCGGTGCAGGGACTGGCGCAGTATTCACCCATCACTTTGCCGTCTCTGGATTTGTGTCAGCTGCTGGCTTGTGGCTGCTTCCCTGAGAGCGCGTGTGGCTTAAACACAGAACTCACGCTTTAAAATGAGACCTTGATCTCAGCTTTGGAGTGGGGCGTTCCTCAGATAACTTTGCTCTGCAAAAAGCAATGTTGGACATTGGACTGTCTAATGTTGGACAATTAATCCCCAGTGCTTTAATTGTCATCTAAAAGCATAAAGGATAAAGCGTGCCATTTCCTTTTAATCTTTCTCTTTGGCTTTGTTTTAGACAAAGTAATTTCCTTATCAATTCTGCCAGCATAGTGTGAGTTTAAATCTTAAGAGTGGATGCTATGACTTTGAGCATATTCACTAAAGTTAAAGTGTCTACACTGAGTAAGAGGGAGGGTTTTCCTGGCATTCAACCCAGACAGAATCTTAGCAAGAATTCCTGTGAAATCTAGTTGGTTATTGTGGTATTTAAACGCTCTCCTTTCGAGTAACTGCTGGGAGTGTAGTGTTCTTTTTATATTCTGATATCGCAGAGGCAAAATGTGACACAGAATTGGAAGAAAGTAGAATTCATTCATTTGAATCTGTTGTTTATCTGCCAGCTCTTCTGGAGGTCACCAGTGAGGGAATTATCTAATTTTGGTATTCTTTAAGCAAAATCTAAATATATCCTTTCTGAAGTAGATTATAAGGAAATATATGAGTCATTTCGACATCAAAATTTCTGAGGTTCAGATGAGTCAGAAATCATGACTTAAAAGTGAAGGCTGTGAGAGATTCAGCACGATGCCAGCTGTCACCTCCGGCCGCTACCAGGCTTCTGCAGTGTCTCTCTGCTCAAGTCGAGACTGCCGTGAGCGGCCGGGCCTGCGGCGGCACCTGCCCCTCTCTCGGCAACGCGCCCTCCCGTCCACAGGGCGACCTTTTATCGTGACTCTGCTGGGCCTTTCCTATCTCCATCTTTGAGCTGATTGTACTGTATTGAACATTTCCCCTACCTATTCATCTCTTAGCCCAGAGCCGGTATCTTCCAAGTCAAGGGCACTGCACCGTTTAATCTTCTATCCCAAGGAAAAAAATACACGTAACTCAACACAAATTGGTCTAAGCTAACCAGGACTTTTTGCTGCTAGGTTATTTCCTCTTTCTCCCATTGTGTCATATGCAACACTGCAGTGATCCATTTCAAATAAAACTGCCTTCTTTATAAAACATTCTTAATATAATACTCTATTTGTATTTCGTGATTTAATTACATTGCTCACTATCTGATGTGTCATAATTAGTCCTCGTGATAGTCCTCTGAATGTGTTCCTGAATCCATGTTCTAGGGACTCATGTGTGGGAAGACGGAAGGTTCCTTTAAGATCATACAGCCAATAAGCAAATCCAAGACACTGAATCCCAAATTCTGTCTTTGTGTGTTGTACCATGTTTTTAATTATTTCCTATCAGTGAGATTAATAAAACAAGATAAAGAACTTCTCTAAATTCATGGACAAATGGGATGCTCTGTGGTGAAGGAAACATGACATGGTACCATAGTTCTCTTGTCAAAGCTTTGCATCCTTTATTTCCTTACCATGTAACATACATAGCTTTTTGTTTTCATAAGATGTCTTCATACATGTTGGGCTGGATGGTCTCACAGGATCTTACTACTGTAGAACCTTCTTAAGTTCTCTCATGCATCTTCTTCCTGAGGTGTGGAGCTGAGTAGAAATTGATTGCTGGTAGGTGACAGGATCACTGAACGAACTCAGAACACCTCACCCTGTGACACCAAAGATGTGATATAGCTTTGGTTGCTGCACTGATAGTCTCTAGCATGGATGTGAGGCTTTTGTAAGCAGTGTGGTGCCGAGGTTTGATGAGAGCTATAGACAGTCTTGGAACACAGATATAAGTATGTATCAAGTCATGAAGCAAAGAAATAACTGTTGGCCCAGATCTATCCGACCAGTGTAGACACTTCTAAGTTAATTACAGTATGACCTGCGTTTAACTGTCCGAGAAAGATAGACCCAATGTTTTCCATGTGCAGTGCTTTTTTAGATTGTTCCAGTTCTCTAAAAAATATGGCAGCTATAATATTGCATAAAGGGCACCCTGAATGTGTTAATGATACCAAGAGAAATATTGTCCTTGGCAATTGCAGTGGAACGAAGGCCAAAAGTATGTGTTATCATCTTGGAGTACGTAGTTGTATGTTCCTATGTAAATTTAATCTTCTATATAGAGATTTCTGTTTATCTATAATGCGAGAAGGCTAAGAGAATAATCTGATAAATGTTTTCCCACTTTTGAGTTGATGTATGGAGTATTCTACCATAATGTTTATAAGAGGGGCTAGTGGCTCTGATTTAGACAGATATTTATTCAAATTTTGAGTCTGCAGCTTATTAAGGTTGTGACTATGTTATAAAACATTATGATCATCAGTTTTAATTTCTATAAAATGGAATTAGTACTTTATTGTGATAAGAATTTTTTATGTGTGTGGAGCTCAGTGTACAGCACATGGTGTTCCCTAGAAGATGAGACTATAATAGTGCGCTGTGACCCTGCTTCTCTGTCTTAGTTACTTCTTTCATTGCTGGGACAAAACACCCAATACCACAAGCTAAGAAAGGAAAGATTCATTCAGCTCACAGTTTGTAGAGGCTTTAATTCATGGTCAGCTGGCTCCAAGGCAGGGGTCATGACAGAGAAATAGTTCATGGTGTGGCAGACAGAAGGCAGTTGTGCAGCAAGCAGCAGAAGCAAGCCTGCTTTGTTTCTGTACATCTCCAGTTCACTTTTTGTTTCAAACCTGCAGCTTCATACTGCCAGGTCTCCCAGGCCTTCTTCTGAAATCTGGGTGGAAGCCTTCCTGATCCCCAAACTCTTGCATTCTGCATGTACCTAAAACCAGTGTCCTGTGGATTATGCCATGGTCTGCCACCAGCTGCAATAGCCCTATTTCCTCCTTTCTTATTTGTAGGGGACAAGTACCTGGAATCCTGAGCATTCTGAATCTGATCCTAAGGAACAAATTCCTTACGCCACTGCCATTCTGGAACATGGTGACCTGAGTGCTTTCTTCTGAAAGCAAAGTCTTTCATTTTCACAATTTTTAGGCTGCAAAGGGCAGAGAGCTGCTGGTTCTTGTAATGTCCTTAGGCTACATTTTCCATTGGCCTGTTCCTTCTCAGCAACCAAATTCTCATTTGCTCCATCTTTGCAACTCCCAATTATAAAGGAGCTTCCATTCTGGCCAAACCCAAACATTTTAAATCATTCTGCTGAGCTCTTTTCTCTTGACTTTCAACATAAACTGGCTAAAAGCCCCAATAGTAGCCATATCATTGCCCTAATTTTAAAGTGCCTTGAAACGTTTCTACCAGATTATTTAACCTACTGCCCTTAATCTCCGTCTCATGCAGTCTCTGAACAGAATAAACTCCAGATAATTTTTTTTTTGCCAGAGCATAACACACACTGTTATGAAGCCAGTGAAGTTCTTGTTCATAACAGAAACCTCTGAGCCTGTTATTTACCAGATGTATTTTTAATAGCATTTTGGTCCTCCGAACTCAGACCAAAATCTCCCACCAAGTGCACTCTAAGGCTTTTCAAGGCTGCTTTTTCAGCCACTATCTCTGGACCTTTCCAAACTCTTCTTGCAAGCCAGTTCCAAAAGCTCCTGAACCAAGCGATCAGGTACAGTCACACTCATGACGCCTCTTCTCTAGTGCTAAAATCTGTCTTAGTTACTTTTTTCATTGCTAGAACAAAATACTCAACACCCAACAGTTAAGAGAGGAAAGGTTTATAATAGTTATAGAAGTTTCAGCTGGCTCCTAGGCAAGGTGGCATGAGAGAGGGACATCAGAGAGGGGAAACAGTTCATGGTGTGGTAGGTAGAAGGCAGCAAGCAGCAGCAAACCTGGCTTCTTCCTGTCCCCGTATTCCTCTCAGGACACAGCCTATTGGTTAGTCCCATCAACTCCTATGGTGGAGCTTGCATTATCCACACTCATCCTTAATACTACTACCACCTGCCCTAACCCAGCCCCATACTAAGTCCCACCTATGAGGCGTTGGGAGCTGTCTAGGAAACAAAACAAAATATTGTCCCGTGAATGTACTTCAAACAGTTGTGTCAGATGTGCAAGGTCAGTATATTCCGTGGTCTGTGTAGTACTTTCCCAGGGCTTCTATTACATAGTGCCACAATTATGGTGCCTTAAAATAGAAATTTATTCTCAAGTTTTTAAAGAATATACATATTAAACCCAGATTTTTGAAGGGGTTGGTTCCCTCTGCAGTTTCTGAGCTACAGTGTGTTTTATTTTTCTCCCTTGCTCCTGGAATCTGGTGGCCATCCCTGGCACTTTTGTACACTTAGTTATATCACTCACACTGTGACTCTGTCTTTACGTGGTCCCAGGTCCCTCCACATATCTCAGCCCTTCCATGTTATTATTATGAAAACTCCAATTATTAGATTCAGTGTCAGTCACTGGATTCTAGTACCCACCCAATACTGGATTTACTCTAGTATTATGTGACATATTAAATATATATTCAGGGACAACTATTTCTAGATGATTCACGTTCTTTAAGTAGTGGAGACTTCAACACCTGTTTTTGCTGAACAAAATTCTACCACAAATAGGGGAATGATAGACACGAAAGCTCTAAAATTACTATTCCTAATTGTAAGGACCATGAGCTACTGAAAGTCAAAATATAAATACGTGACTTATCAAATCGCTTTGACACTTCTCTATGTCATTTGCTGCTGGAAATCAACAGCGGGGACTTGGTTACCTTCAGACCACTAGATTACCAAAGTCATCTGACTTTTCCAATTTGGGTACAGTCTGCTTTCCCAAGACTTGATCTTTGTGGGAACGTTGATCTTATCTGACTTTAGGGCTAATGACTGTCGACAGGAGTTAGATTATCCTAGAGTTCCGCTTCCTCGAATGGCTTCTAATGCTGTGTTCCCTAGATCGTGGGTAAGGTGGCCAGAGAAGGTGATTATCCTAATCCCCGCTACCTGGCTGTGGTGTGCGCTCTTCTAAGAGCTCAGAACGGATTCACCTGCACGTCAATCCTCTGGTTAAAGCCTGGTCCTGGCAACACAACACTACTCCCTCCTGAATCACTGAGCGGGATCCCTTCATAAGAAAGCCATCACTGTCGCAGTGTCTGCCTTTTCATGGCAATCTCACCAGCAAGTGTGAATTCCGGGGGAGTAGTTCTTACAGCCTCAAGATATACAGTCTCCACAAGGGTGCCAAAGAACTGGGATATTTAAGAAGGGCCCTGGGCTAAGAAAAACATCTTGTCCAGGAGACTTTTGAGTTTTCTCCCTCCCCAAACACATGAATTAATGATCCCTGATGTGATCCGAAGGGCCAGCGATGATGATGCCTGACAAGCAATCTTCAATTTATTTTCTCTTGTGTCCAATACACTTGAAAAATAATATTTTTGTTGTCTGGATTGGAACCTTAGACCTACAATGAATGTCGAGTTTGCAGAATACCTGCGTGTTTTCTTCTCTCGTTGATATATTTGGAATGTTGTCTACAAATTTGTTGAGGTTAGTATTCTTCTAAGATCCATTTCCTTTTGAATATTGTTGTATCTCTAGCTAGCTCCTCTATTTGTTTATGAAAATTTAATATTGTAATAACCCCCTTTGTAGATACTAAAATTTATTTTTCTATCTACCTATCTACTTTTTGTGTATCCTTTATGTTCAGTAGTATGTAATCTTTGAATGTATTTATAAATATATTATGAGCCATAATATTTAATGAAAGATTTGGAAGAGTAGAAGTAAGAATAATGATAAATTTGTTTCCAGAAATAATAAGCTAACTCTTCTTGAGTTTGACTTTTCCAGTTTCAAACTTTTGTCCTCATCATTCTTCAACACTTGCATTTAATGAACCCTTTATTTTCTATGGTATCTTATTCATACTAATATTTTATTTATTTTCCATCATATTTCTTCATCCTATCTCACTCCTTCTCTTTCAAGAGTTAGAGCCTGGGCTTAGACGAGGGAATGGAAGAAGAAAGAGAAGGAGGAGGAAGGGGAGGGAGAGGAAGCAAGAAGAGGAAACAAAGGAGAAAGAAGGAAAGGCACGAAGGGAAGGAAAACCAAGCATAAAGTAACAAGGTGTACTTCCTCCCTAGTATAAAATCACACCATCTGCCTAACAGAATAGGAAAATGACTCAAGTTTGAAATTCACGTGTATTAGTCAGCGCTTGACCCCTGTAACGAAGTGTCGAGGTAATCACGAAAAGAAAATGTTTCTTTTGACTCCCTCTGTTGAAGCCTTACGCCTGAGGCTGCCCTGCTTTGGCCTCTGGTTCGGCCCCAGATGGCGGTGACGGCCGGACGTGCTTGAATCCTGACCAGGAAAGCGGGTGCCTGGGGCACCAGGGTCCCCCGAGAGTAACCCAGGGCTTGGCGACTTCTCGCAGCCGTATCTCTGTGCCTCACGGTGCTGTGGACCTGGGCAGCGGCCCTCTGGCAGCAGTCTCTGGAGGACACTTACCTGAATCCAGGCAGACGGACAGATTTCTTAATTTAATAACTAGGCCGAAGTTGGCTTGAAGAGTGGTGATTCAGTGCAGTGGGGAAAGTGAAGCTGGCATTTCATGGAGCTGCTGGGCGCTCTGCTGCGTGGGGCCCGGCACGTCTGCCCCTGCGTGTCCTGTGGCTTCGGCAAGTCCTCCCGTCTCTGCCCCTCAGGGAACTCTGAGAACCCGTTACAGGCGAACGCGAATTGTTCTTTGATATTAATCTCATGGCATCATCGGATGAACAGACTTTCGCAATCCGTTTAATATCGTGGAAGAGTTTATACGGCGGGTGGAGCTGCAGGGGGGCAGGGGACGGAGCACGCAGGAGGCGTCACCTACAGGCACGGGCTCGCGAAGGTGTGCGTGATCATAATGTAAACCTAAAATGTACCGATAAACTAAAAAACAAGTTGTTAAAATGATTATTTCTATTTTGTTCATTCGTATCTTGACTTTTTAAAAAAACTTAAACTTTTTTAGTGGTTAAAAGGTTTTATTTTCTGTTTTTCAAGGCACACTCCCGTTGACCCATGTTAAAAATCCACACAGAAGACATCCACTGGCACAACTCAATATTCGTTTGGATTACTTTTTAAGGAAAAAAAAAGGGGGAAACAGAAACCTTAAAACAACACCTGCTCTTTGGCAGAACTTGACCTGACCCCTTTCTCCTTTTCTTGTTATTATAAACATCAGGCTCTTTAAGCGAGAGCTGTTTAAAGGTCGGCTGTGAGTGCTTCTTCCCGCTCCCCAGATGCGTCGGGAGATGGATGGGCTTTTTGATCTTTATTTTATGAGCGCCTGATAAATGGCCCCTGGCACCTGGCAACTGAAATTTCACTATCTGAAAATGAACCCTCCCGTCAAACAATGTGAGCGCGTCATCCTCTCCGCTGAGGACCGAGTGCCGGCTCGGGCCGCCTTCGCTTCCTGGACAGGTCTTCCCAGCACTCCCGGTGGTTTACATGCTTTTCATTTCGGAGGGAAGAGAGGGATTATTACAGGCTTTCTAGCTACGCAAAGGCGTATTTTTCAAAGGATTTCACGGAGCTCTCGTTCTAGGATTCCTGAACAAATTAAATAAAGACTTCAGCACACTCTCCAGTCTGAAAAAAATAGTGCTGGTAACAGGGTGAAGATCTGCAGCCCTGGGTCAAAGCGGCTTCTCACTGGTCTCAGTCTGTGTGTTGACACAGGAAGAATGCAGGTGGCCTTTTGCGAGAGGCAGAAGTATAAACAAAGTCATCAGCTGGGCTGTTATCGCCTCTTTTAATGCCTTATCTGGAGGCAAGATGAACTCAACCCCAAGGAAGTGCTTGATTTTTCTCTCTCTATAGAGCCTGAGATGTGTCGTAATTTTTAAGGAGACAAAAATGTGAGTGATGTGAAGACACAGAAGCCAGTGACGGCAGTGGCAAAGCAGGGGACATCTGAGCCCCGGGTGTGCATGCCACGCTGGAGGTCCGTGTCCACACCGGGGCACGCCTGCCACGCTTGCCCATCTTCCTCCTGTTCTACCGGTGTCTTTTGCAAGCGTGTAACCCAGAGGACACTGCACTCATGGGCACTCTCCCCCAAGCTCGGAAGAGCTCGCTGCGAACCCTTGAACTCAACCCCGGCTGCAGCTTTGTGTCCCTTCCGGGCTAACAGGACCGCAGTGCCCTCCGCATGGGCTGCAGCGGCGCGGCCCAGATTTGGAGGAAATCCCCGCTTTGCCTCTCCTCTCTGCTTCCTGTCTTCCCCTCCCGCTCCCTCCCTCTCCTCTTCTCTCCCGTCTCTTCCTTCCTCTTTTTCCCCTGGCCGCCGAGAAGAGGCTTCTTTCAGCTCTGCCTAGCTGAAGTGCGCTAACTCTGCTGTGAGAAGGCCGCGTCCTCCCTCGGCAAACGCTGAGCTCCGGCCGATCGCGGTGTGTTTAGGGGGCGGGTCTTACTTGCTTCGCCGGAGCCCGTGGAAACACTCGCGGGCCTCGTCCTCCGGGAGCTCACCGTCTCGGGTGGGAGAGAAACGCAGAAACGCGAGCGGAACGGGACAGCGCTTGCCCTGCTTTCCTAGCGATCCAGGGGAGTGGGACGGAGGGGTGGGGGCGGTTCCGCGACGGACAGCCCCACGGCTGGGCCAGGGGTCCCCTGGGGCCCGCGTGCAAGGCGCGCAGCCCAGCGGCGAGCTGCGGGAGCCGGCCCGAGAGGACCGGTGCGAGCGGGGGAGGCGGGAGCGCGAGCCGGGCGCGGGGTCCACTCGGGCGGGCAGGCGCGCGGGCCGCGCGGGTGGGCGCGGACAGGAGGTCGCGGGTGGAGACGCCGAAGGAAGGCGGGGAGGAGACCGCGCGTCTCAGCGCAGTCCAAGGCACCTGCGGAACGGAGGTTTGGCCACGACGCTCTTCTGTCGCCGGCCGTCCTCCGGGGTCCAAGTCCTAGCGTCTGTCACGCGTCAAAGCCCTAGTACGAAAAGTTAAACCGCGTCTCGCAGACTGGGCGCGTCTGTCCGGTACTTTCAGTCTTCCCGGGGGTCCGCATGGAAATCCAAGCTTAAGGGGGAATCTCAGGAAGCCGTCAGGGCTCGGGGAGACCCGGGAAGCCAGTCACAGACGTGACGCTCAGGCTGGGTTTGGCTGCTACGCACAGCTGGGTAGCAGGGGCCCGGGCGGGCAGAGAACAGGACGGCAGGACGGCAGGATAGCAGGACAGCAGGACAGCAGGACAACAGGACAGCAGGACAGCAGGACAGCAGGACGGCAGGACGGCAGGACGGCAGGAGAGCAGGACAGCAGGACGGCAGGGCGGAGCCGGGGACACCTAGTCCACTGCTGTGGCTGCACGTTCGGGCCATTTTCACGCCAGCGCCCGTGTGGCTGTCGACCTGCAACAGGGGACCCCCTACCCCGAAACCCCCGACCCGCTTTCCTTGGTGTATAATTTAAATTGATTGGCCATATAATTGGAATGTGAGGTATTTCCTCACGGACTCTTGCTCTGAGCCGTCCGAAGCAAATGGACTTTTACTGTACTGAGAGAACTGAGTTTGTTTGTCACACACAGAACTACTTGAGTTATTTTTGTGAAGGTAAAGAAATTCATGAGAAGCATAGTGTCGTCACCCAACACATGAATAATCCATACGTATAATGCGAATGATTGGCTTCAAAAGTCCCGAAGCCCGGGCTGTGCACTGGGCCTCCGCACGCGATCGGTTCCGGGGGACAGGGCATCGGCGGGTGCACCGCCGCCCCAGAACTCACGTGTTCACAAAGACTGCAGTTTAGCGGCTGTGTTCTCCGTGTTTGTGAAAGTACGAATGCCCGTAAAAGTAAGTATGGGCTTGGGAGCCGCTAGGCTTCCAAAGGCTGGCTCGGCGGCGCTCACCCCGTCCCCGGCTCTTCCCTTCTGCTTCTGTGGTCAGAAGTTGGCTCATCGGAGGAAGCAGCCTCCGCCGAGCCGAGGGGGGAGCTGCCTTTTCATCCTCTGTTGGCTGTTGACCGTTAGCCCGGGTCTTGAACTCGGGAGTCCTGCAGAAACTACCTGCTGAATGCGTGGGATGTCCACAGAGTCTGCTGGCGTGCGGGCCTCAGCTGAGTCACAGCAGGGAGCGTGGTGGGCTCGGTTCACACGGTGCGTTAATTAGAAAGTTTACTTCTCAGTGCAGCCAGGCCGGAGCAGAGAGAGGAAAGGCGGCAGCTCTGATGGCAAAGGCTTTGTCTTTCCATCAGCCGGGTGAAGGGTGCGGTGAGATCTCTCTGTCTCTGTGTCTCTCTGTGTCTCTCTGTCTCTCTGTCTCTGTCTCTGTTTTTCTGTCTCTGTGTGTCTTTCTCTCTGTCTCTATCTCTCTGTGTCTCTGTCTCTCTCTGTCTCTGTCTCTCTCCGTGTCTCTGTCTCTCTATTTCCCTGTCTCTTTCTGTGTCTCTCTCATGGACACACACAGAGGATGGGTGTGGCTGGTGTGTGTGAGGGCGTGCAACGTATATGTATGTGTGGAAACACCTCACTGTAGTTAACAAGCCCTGGGGGCTCAGGGCTGCTTTTCCACCACTTTCCCCCGGAAGCCAGAGCAGGACATCTGCAGTGTGTCAGGAAAGGAAGACGCTCGGGTCTGTCTGGTTCTGATGCCATTAAATGACTGCGGATTAAGGCAGGGGCATCAGAGTGTGGCTGTCTCTGCTTCGCAGATAAGCCGGGGTGGGACGCGAGGTGTGCTGTCTAGCCAGCTCGGGAGTGAACGACCTGCTACTGATGAGGAGAGGAAAAATAGTTCCACTTTAATTGTTTTATTGTCTGTGCTATCATGCCTTGGAGGAGAAGAGAGGCATAGATAACAAAGGTGACATAGCCCATGTGCCTGAGGAGCCCCGTCCGAAGGCCTGAGATGGTTCTTTTTTTTTTTTTTTTTTTTGAGACAGGGTCTCACTTTGTAGTTCAGGCTGGCCCTGAGCTCACTATGTAGCCCAGGCAAGCCTGGAACTCAGCAATCCTCCTGCCTCTGCCTCCCGAGTGCTGGGATGACAGGCGTGAGCCACCACGCCCGGCACTCCTGAGATGGTTCTTTAGGCGAGTCTCGTTTCATTCGGGAAAAGTCCCGCCTGGAGAGCCTGGAAAGGAGCCAGGAAGTGAGGGCGCGGAGCCGTCTTACTCCAGGACAGCGCGGAGAGGAGCACAGGGTGACAGAAGCTCGCCGG
>PVIC010022320.1:0-27755 GCA_004025085.1 Thryonomys swinderianus | reverse complement strand
CACTGTGGTATGTGGTATGCAGTATTGATTGCTGGTGGGCGTGAGTCTCCACGCCCAGCATTGTATGTGGTTTCTGGGGATCGAACTCAGGACCTTGTGCTTGCGAGGTAGGCGCCGGAACCACTGAGCTAACCCTCCGGCCCTGTTGATGTTTTTTTCTAAACGCACAATACATATTAAGAATTTAACTCTTTATTTTCTTGATATTTTCTGTTCCTCCTGGCTACACAGTGTCTAATATAATAGAAACAGCAAGACCAGAGAGATATTAAGTATGTCCTATGAAAAGACAGGAAAACAAAACACATGTGTGATCAGTATAAATGATATATGTATATCAAATGTTCTAGGTTCATATGTGAGGACCAGCTTCAGTGAGAAAATTGAAATAAAGATTACTTTTGTTCTAGAATCATATTAGTATTTTCATTGTAGTTCATACAGGAATTTTTTGGGGATTTTACTCTGCAAAAATGATGTTGAAAGTTTTGATGTTTATTTAAAATTAAATAAATATTTAAAAATTCAATATTTCTATTCCTTCTACAAAATAAGCTTTGCTTTCATGTTTTGGAGGATAGGGCAATAGGAAAAAACAAAAATCAAGATACATTATTTATAGATACAGATTCTCAATGATGACTGTGATCATAATATATATCTAAAATGTGCCACTAAACTCAACAAAGAAAAAAAAATCAACATTTTATTCTTTGACATTTTTCTATTGAGAACATATGATTAATATAGTGAAACTCATAAAATTAAAATTAATGATTCATCAATAGATATAAAAATAAACATAGGTATTACATACTTCCTAGGATGTTCCTTTAACCCAAAACTAACATCATGCTCCCAATTAATTTCTTCATTTTCTCTTCAGTTTCTTGTTATCTATCATTTCAATTGTGTCCTTTGTTTCTTTTTTGTTTTGTCATGATGACATAGAGGCCAGTACAAGGATGAGGAACAGGGAGATTTCTGTGCCCTTAGCCCATCTCCTTCATTAGAAGACAATTTGGATTTTCTTCTGAGACAGTTAGGAACTTAAAAACAATTTTGGGTAAAGACTGTAACTCTTAGACTTACAGATGTCCAGTAATTAGCTAGAATCAGAACAAACTTTTACCTTTACTTCGTCTCTCTCATTATGTTAAAATGTGGGTTTGATTCCTTTTCAGTTCTCCATACACAGTGAAAGTATATTCATTATTTAAGGAATGTCTGTCTAAAAATTGGGAAAACATGGTAGCCCTGAATTTATATAACTTCATCTCCTACACGGAGTGTAATAAGGTAAGAGATTCACAGGGGTATTCAACAACACAGAAGTTTTCAGTCATTGCTTCAATTCCTATGATCACCTGGGATACAGGAAAAACAGAGCTTCACATGACTCCAACTATCGCAGAGTCCATCTTTTCATGGGCCAGAACTGCCCCTCAAGCCATGCGGCTTCCAGAGCTATGAATATCAGGACTGAGACCATGATCAAGATGAATAACCCAGTGCCACCTCAGCTTCTGCTTAATAGCTGGCCTTTTCTTGCTTTTGTGAATGAGGCAGCTTGTCCTCTATCAGTGTGCACACCCTCCAGCAGCTGCTAAACCTGGAGTCATTTGCCACTTTTTTCTTACCCACCTTTGTTAAGGGATGATGTAATCTTTGTCAGTTCCTCCAGTCCTAGTTAACTGTTAGGTAAGACTTGGGAACAGGGGAGTATTTGGCCAGAGTTCAGGAGTCATGCACAACACACACATATACACACTCCAACTAAACCTTCCCGAATGTCACTTGGGCTTTACTGATTGTCCTTGTATAAATTCATACAGATCTGAATAGTTCAAATGTCAAACAATAAAATTAGTAGATTATGATATTCCATGGTTCACAGGACCCTTACTGTCTCAATAATTTTTGTGATACTTGATGGGCCAAATCAAGGCCTTACCACTGTACTTATGAAATAGATTCAAACAACTTAATTTATATTTTAAAAATTCAGTAGCAAGGTCCAAAAGTCTTAGTAATTTTTAGCATAAAAATCTTACTGTCTTTTGAAAAAATAATGCTTATAAATTAAAAATACTTCCTTTCTAAACACAATCATGAAATTTGTAGACACCTAAGTGGATTTATGCTCCTGCAATATCTCAAACCTTAAAATCAGATTGGCTGCTGCCACCTTCATTTCCTATTCCATATTGATTTTCAGGCACTATTTTTATCAGAGCAATCAATGAAATTCTAGCTTGATAAAGATATGACATCACTCACATAAATGTAGTGCAATCTAATGCTGAAATATGAACTCCTTCAAGCTTGTAGTTCACACCATGTTTCACAGGTGGTATATTTTGCTAAATTATCCTCATAAATTTAAAGTGTGGTGAATATAATCCCAAAGAGACCACTGATACACAGCAGATCAGAGTTGTGCTTCTGAATGGCCATGAGTACTTCAGAGTTTTACATGTGCATGTCCATTTTCCACGAGCTTGTTTTTCATTTCAGGGATAAGAAACTGCTCAAGCCTCATTTTTCTTGTTGTTCTTGTTTTGGTACCTAAAAATACAGCTTTAATTTATTTCTCAGTCTCTAAGTATGTCTCAATCAAATCCTATGGACTTGCTATATATTTAAGAGTACAAAGGAAACAGTTAAAGAGCTGTTTCTCCCTGCTAAATATGTTTTCTCTATATATTACTTTTAATAAGTATTTCCTTAAAGAAGAGTAACACTCTCTTCCCTCCCCATATTGTCCATGCACTTCGTCACTTTACACCTTTTTAACATGACTACATTGATGTAATGTCACCTGCAAATTTGGGTTCTTGATTTTAGTGATAATGGAAATTAAATCTAAAAAGTGTATCTACTGGGACGTAGAAAAAATGGTAAGGGATTTTAACTTGAGGAACTGAGAAGTTGGATTTTCAGAGATACTTGAAGGATATTTCACATCACTTTCTTGAGTTTTGTACCACTCCTTGTCCACTGGTTTTTACATTATCAATAATCAACGTGAAGCTTAACATGTCTTTGGGCCTTTATAATAATAGCTACCCTTCTACTTGAACGTTCTACTCCAGATTATGGTAAATTTTCTTCATTTTGTTCTTAAATTATATGTCACTAAAGCAAACATCTTAAATGATCTTCCCCACAACCTCATCCAAATGAGCACAACATATTCAAATTACTCTTATTTCCACAGTCCTATATAGTTCTGATGATGTTTATCACTAATGAATGTTTTATTCGTGTATTAGAAATTTTTGGTTTTTTATTTCTCAATACATGCATTCTATTAGAGCAGCAAGTTGGACTCTTCTCATTTTCAGCATATGCTCAGCACTTAGAGTAGCATTTTACACTCAGTAGATATATAATAAATATTTGCTAATTGACAGTGAATGTCACTTCTAAAAATGTAGCCAGCATTTAGTTCCAACAAATTTTTATACTAAAAGATTGAAACATTTGTTACCATATCTTTGAGGTTCTATCTTCTAAGAGAAGCTAGAATCTAGATGTTATATGAAATCTCTAAATTTTAATTCAAAAGCATAAAATTCTCTACACATCTGAATACTTCTGCAATTATCTGAGATTCTGCTGTATATGTCCCTGAGTTAGAGGTGAGATTTCTTTTTTGTGTCTCTTATACACAGTACAGCATAAAAGTAACTTTTATGTCTTATGGTAAATGGCTAGTCAGCACTACTACTCATATATCTTGATATCCTAATATTACTCCATGCCTCTAAGAATTGAAAATCTGAATTATTTTTACTCTCAAAGCAAAATGCTCTCCTAAGAAAAAAATGTTCACATGTTTTGTGCATAATCTGTATCAGTTTATGGAATTTTCCAGTTCACAATCTTTACTAGGATTGTTTTCTAGAGGGAAAAAATTCCAAATTTTTGTATCTATGTGGCCAAATTTTCAAGTAAAATAAATTAGAAAGGCTCCCATTTCACTGATTTCACACCTACCTATGGCAGATGTTTAATAAATATGTATTGCTAAATGAATGAAGAAAATCTATGTTGTGATATTTGATAAATGGGTATGACTAAACACACTTTGAACAGCTTTGTCTTGTTGGACAAAGCTATGAATGTTGGAACATTCATAACTATGAATGCCAAAAATCTGATATTTTACCACAAATTCAATATATATGAATTATAGTTGAATCTGTAATGAATGACAAAATAAAATGATCCAAGAGGTCTCATTCCTGCTTATGCCATAAAATACTGATTTTAGATTATATGTAATTAGATATACAGTGAACACCATGTAGCTTAATTTATTACTAATATTTAATGCTTCAAAAGAAATCATTATTATCATCTTCATTTTATAGGTCAAACATATGAGGCACAGATAATCTTGATTTCATAACGAGGGTCACAAGGGCAGTGAGGCACAGAGGCAGGGTTTGATTTCACAATTAAGCTCTTTTTAACTACTTTGGAGATGACTAATTCTTGCCCAAAGTGAATTGATAAAAGTACTACTCAGAGAATTGCTTCCTCAGTCACACTGTTAAAATAAGCAATTCTTTTTCATTAACAGTTTTCAATAATAGCACAGTGTCACTGGACAAAAATCTGTTAATCAAAATGCTCTCCTAGCTATAAAATAGTTGACAGAAGTGATAGCATAAATAAAAACATCTTCTATCTTTCTCTTTGTATCCCATTGTTAAAAATGCTTCCATTTTCTCAGTTCTCTCAAGTCATTCACGTCCCCAGTGCTGCATTATTACAGTGATCTTTTCTAACGTTGTATGAGCTGTAAATATTCCTGAAAAACTACTCTCCGTCTTTGTGATTGACTCTATATCACAGTACACCCGACACTGGTGAGAATCAGGGATGAGATCCCTTCTGTCTGTTAGTAATTTCATCTGTCAAACCCTAAAAGGGCAACACAGGAAACAGAATTAAATTTTTGTCAAAGCAAAAGCACTTCAGATGGAAATAAATGGAACACAGCCAACATTTCAGTCTCTTGAGCACTTTATTTGTTATAAATACAGGTCAATACCACGAGATGGCACCTTCGTACTTTCAACATCTACGATTACAAACAATTATCTTCATAAAATGGTTTCAGATTTTTAATGTGTTGTTTTACATATTACTGAAACCTTATAAAAGCAAGACTTGCTACAAACTGTATTGGTGTTCAATGTATCTTAAATCAAGCCAGATAAATAAATTCGAAAAAGAATTTATAAATATTCAGATAAGAAAATTTAAATTACAAAAGCAGAATCTGTCATCATTAAACTGAATTACAACTGTGTGTGGTTAATGCTTTTTCTACACAGCTAACTTTTGTTAAAATACAGTTGTAGAAATTAAATAATCTACCTCATTCTCCAATGTACCCACCATATTTCATTTATACACCCTGCCATTCAGTACACATTTCATTCAGAAATCACTCGGCTTTCATCTAGTTCAAAAACTACACACACTCTATTATTTTCAATAGATGCAAACCATGAAGTGCCACCATCTCTTGGTTACAAAACAAAATACATTATTTAAAGGTAAAAACTCAGACAATTTCTGAAATGGTAGCCCATTCTCTGTGATCATGAAAATAGGCAATCCAACTTGAAATCTTTGAACCAATGTAAACTGTAGAAACTCATGTTGAAGTATGGAGAGAATAAAGACTTTGCACTAATATAGTGCATAACTGTGCAGTGTCAGACTTGTCATTTACAGTAAATGTCATGGTTGAACTTTCCTCCGGATTGTCATTATGCTGCTGAAGATGAAGTTTGCTCAAGTCTGTGGGAATTTCATCATGTTTTCTTCCTCTCATTTCCAAATGGGAAAAGAAAGTTTTCAGTTCTCTTGGGAAAACCAAAAAGTAAAACACTCACACCCACAACAATTTGAAAACAAATGGCAGATCTAATAATCCTTAACTGCATGTCCCAGTGAAGTTGAGGCAATATTACTTTTGCAATATCTGTATTCTGCCCAACATATTACATCATGAGATTCCTCAAAAAACTGAGAAGTCTGAGAGCTATAAAAGAGAAAGTGGTTAAGGCAGTTGATGTCTACATTTGGATTTCTTTTTCAGGCTACATGTCTAAGTCTCCATCGTAGGCTAAGGTTAGAGGCTTCTGATGGGGAGGTGTGCTTTGATGTGGTTTTGGCTTCTTGCTGCAAAGGGAAAAGAATTCCTCAGATAATGTTCGTATAGCACTGTTTCATCTGCCAAGGGCAACTTTTACACATAAAAATTCAAGCGATAAAATGACAAACGATGCATTTCTCTGGATGTGCGGGCTTCTTTTTCACATGCTGAGAAGCACCTTGTGTGCACATCATAGCTTGGACTTACACAAACTGCACTACTCTCCTCCCACTGGCCAGTGTGGTCTTCCAGAGGCACAGATACACACAGCCCATCCTCAATGGGCAGACTGTAATCTACGCCGTCACTTTCTCAAAGAGAAACCATCACTATTCTACTTCTAGTTTACCTCAGAATGCTGAAAAGAAAGTTTTATATTATTATGTGTGTTCTTCATAAGAATCATTTTGGTTATGTCTTGTACTCTGAGTAACTACTTTGAAGATAATGATACACAGTGTATTAAACATTAGTATTCTCTTATTATGTATTTCGTTTTATTATTCATAAAATTAAACAATTAAACATTTAAAAATATTTTAATGGAATTAAGGCTCTCAGGCTATTTTCCATTCTTATTCTTAAATACACAGCAACATGGTGGACATCTGCTGCCCAATAATTCCTAAGCCACTGTGAACCCCACATCATGGTTGTTTAACACGATAAGCATCAGGACTCCTATACCTTATTGCAGTCTTGTTTCTAAGCAAATATTCTCTGTGCTGGCTTGAAATTTAGCTGCAAGTCACGAGAGCCTGTCAGGAAAATTTCAGTGGCTCTACTCCAAGCAGAGCCATTCTAACCTAGCCTCTGCTTTCACTATAGTCAACAACTTTGCTGGGTCAGGGGAGGCTGCTTTTCCATCTCATAAAGAGAAGCTGATGCTAAGTGACACCGTCAGTTCAGCAGAGAAGCACCCGAATTACACCTCCTGACTCTTCGTAGGGGTGAATCCCAATTTATATTTATGAATATTAATAGCTGAAATTCTGCCATGCCCCCCTCCCCCACCGTTCTCCTTTCCCACTCAGTGCCTATGCCTTGCTGACATCCTCAGCGGGGAGCTACCACTTCCCTGTCCCTCAGATTTCTGTGCTATATATTCTGCAGTGGCGTCTATTATTTATTAGATGCATCCTAAGTACTGTTCCAAGATCTGCGTTAGGTATTTCATATTTACCCTCTCAATAAACTCCACAACAATCTTGAGAGCGCGGTATTATTGCTACTTTCCAGAGAAGATCTGGAATGGTTATATACTCCCCCTCAGGTCCTTGAGGCCCTGGCAGAGCCCAAAACTAACTGAGACATGAGCTTTTAACCACTTCCCACACTCTCCCTAAGAACTGGCACTGCCACTTGCTAGAAATGGCTTTATTTTTGTCAGCACATATGAACTAATTTTTATATATTGATTGAATTTCAGTTAAAAGCAAACATTTCAAAGTGTAAAATCCAGTGGCATTTATTCTAGTCGCATCGTCATCATCTGTCACTGCCATCTGGCCCCAGAACATTTTTATCGCCCTGAAAGTCACTCTTTCCTCACTGAGCAGTATCTTCCCGTGTGTCCCTCACCGGGTTCTCCGGCAACCACTGATCAGCTTTCTGCCTCCACAGATTTGTCTCCTCTGGAATGAAACCATACGTGACTTTTGTGTCTAGCTTCTTTCACTTAATGGCTGACATGATGACTCTACTATTAAATGTTTAGTAAAATTAAAATGGCTACAAGGAGAATCACCAAATTTTTAAAATACTTAAGGAGTAAACTAAATTTGGGGAATTAATGTTGGAAGCAAATCGTAGAAGCTAATGAGAGAAGATTACTTCTTAAAAAGTCAATGAGAAAAACTCCAGGTGATCTCAGTGTTAGCCTTTTCCCGTCTCTGGCACAGAGTGGGTGCACACTGAGGGCACGCTGAGCTCTGGGTACAGGGCTCTAGCCAGCGAAGCAGAGGTGAAGGACCAGGGTGGTTTAGGACCATGGCAAAGAAGCCTCAGCTCTGATATTTGGCTCCCAGACCTCTCCTCACAGGAATGGTACTTAACTACCTGGATGACAGTTTCACTTGATCCACTTTAATCTATTAGTATATTTCAGTGGTTTCAAGAGTCCAGGCTCTTGCATGGAGAATAAACCAACTTGATATGGGGAGTTCTCAGCACACAGCATTTGAATGTACTAAGAAATCACACACAGAGTGGGGAGAAGCCGGGCATAACATCTTGTGTAAGGACCATGATATACATTGCAAAGTCTTAACGGCAAAAGAATGAAAGGAAGGTCACTTCAAATGATAAGAAGGGTCTCCACCTCTTTCTCTATTGTACTCTTTTTGGGGGAGGGATGGAGATGTTTCCAAATAATCATTGGCAGTTAAACCATAACTGACATTTGTTAATGGTTACTAGATAAGGAGAAATGAGAGACTGAGTCCAGGATTGAGGTGAAAGAGTAGAGTAGTATTTGTAAAATTCCCAAAAGTAATGGCAGATGTTCAAAGGATTTTATTGGAAAGAAGCACCTTTATGAAGACTATTTTTCTATATTTTCTCAAAAGCCTTCCCAGGTTTTATTATAAATTGCTTTCTGCTAAAATATACACCTAAGACACGACATATTATAGAATTTGTCTTTTTTAAAAGACTTACTTTGTAGAAAACATAAAATTTCCAATCTGTCATAGCTAAACCTCTTGTCTAATAGAATTAGGTGCTATAAATATATCTATTTGGTTTTCTTTTTTTTCAATTTTTATTGGTACAATTTATATATGTCTCACAATCATACATAACATTGGGGAATTTGTACCAATATTCGACACAAGTTAATTCTCATTTTTACCCATATCCCTACCCACCCATACCTTCCTACCCCCTATATAGATGCTCTTTTATTTTCTTTCAGAATCTATTTAGATTTCTTTAGACAGCTTACAGGTAGCAGTAAATGGCATGTGTTTCCAGCCCTATACCTTACTTTACCTGTGACATGAGGAACTTACAAGGTGAAAATTATAGACATGAAATTGAGTCTGAAGAGCTTCAGTATTATGATCTACAGAGACGAATTCAGCAGTTAGAAAGCACCACCACCATGGGACCAGGCAAATCTATAGCTGAATTTATGAGGCTAGTTAGCACAGAAAAATTTCTAATTACTCAGAGGATCAATTATTTGATCTTTAAAATGGGAATGATAATAGCAACGTCTCACCAGATCATTATGAATATTGAATAAGGCAATATATTACCATGTAAGTATTAGATTTTTTTCTTGACCTTTTACTAACATCATGAAAAATACATTAGATTTTACTAATTTACTCATTTATTCCCCTATTCATGCACTCAAGTAGGTATTTATCAAATTTATGCATTAAAAACCAACAAATCATAGTTATTACAACCCTCCCCACAAGTCCTGTGAGTTCAGTAGAATTATATGATACTTATATAAATAACTACAATATTGGCAGGAAGTAGATGCCACAGGGGAAGAGACGTGGACAAGTTATTCAAATTGTTCAATAAGGAAAAGTATAGTTTTTCAATTTTATTGGGGGAACTGATTAAAGGTCAATAGCTAATAATGAAAGGCTCTCTGCATGTGAATGGGACATAACAACCAACTGGGAAAGGAACAGCCTCATTTAGAAAATGGAAGAGAAGCATGTGAAGTGTCCTAATGCAAGGTTATTCCACCCCAAAAATCATCCTTCAGAAAAAGGTCTTGTATTTAATCCCTAAAACATTTTAGTGCTCTAAGGGGCTATTTTTGTTACACAAGACACTTTTTAAAAAAGATAGCAATCATATATATATATATATACACAAAGAACAAATTTTTCCTAAGATATATTAATAGCAATGTGGATTTTAGGATAAAGTTTCTGAAATAGCAGTATAGCTACATTCAAAGAAGTGCTATATCTCAAACAACCTGGAGAGAAAAGAATACGGTAAACATGAAAGTGGCATTCCATTACAGAATACGAGACAAAGGAATGACAAAATGACTAAGGAAAACTATAGGAATGTAAAGTAAGAAAAATTGTGTTTTTTTTAGAATAACATATTAATATAAAATACAGAATTATTGTTGGAGCTATATAATGAAGCATGTTAATTAAATATTACAGTAAAACATTATTTCATTTAAATAAAAACGTGTTAAGTCAAAATAATTTCTTTTTAGTTTTTTTTTTATTTTCCCTAATGAGAAAAATAAAGACAAATATATGTGGGCCTAAACAACACACAGCACGTAAGGCACAGGGAATTTCTGGAAGGTAAAATCAAAAGGTTTGTTTGAGTTCTAAATATGAAAACTTTAACTGATTTCCTAGAAAGACAGAACTCGACTTTGATTTTGCTATCAGTGAGATAAGATACTGCTTTGTATGAGCAGGAAAGGGGGTAATTATCTGGATTGGACTTAAGACTAATCTGTATGTGGACTGATGATGAGAGAGTATATTAACACAAACAGGAGAGCTATTGTGTACCTCCCAAAGAGGGACTATTAAGAATAGGTATTAGGTATGAAAAAAAAACCAGAAATAACATGCAAAATTACTTGTGCAATTTGCTCATTGAAAATGAACAGGAAATTCCACTGATACCTTATATTTTAAAATTTATGTCTAAGTGCATATTAAATTTTAATCTATTAGGTAATAGAAAGAAAAAACAACAGAACTGGATTTGAGGATGTGGTTTTCAATAGCTAGAGTTCATCCCAGTTCTTGTAACCCACACACTTCTGCTTTGTACTATAATGGTTTATTGCATTGAGAACTGTGTTTTGAAAAACCTTCATGTCCTCTTTGCCACATTCTAAACTTTTCTGTTGGTGATTACTTTCTATCATTCTGAACTTCATACAAAGTCTATAAATTCAAATTTGTTTATTAAGATTGGATCTAGGCAGCACTTGACAAATATCAATTGAAACATATTACTTAGTCTAATAATTTGTAAAAGATCAGTAACTAACTGAAAATACTGCTTTTCAGTCTAGTACTTTAGAAATGTTACATGGGTAGAAATCCAGTTTCTACAACTCAGGTTTTAGCCCTGTAAGTGTCTGGAAAAATTGAAGTAATCTAACTTTTTGCCAACTTTAAGGGCCCAAAGGATATTATTTTAAGTAAGAACAATAATGAAATTGATTCCCTAGTTCAATGAACTGTTCTCTCTGCTGTTGGACACTATTTATGGTCTCAGTGGTCCTTTTATAGTGGTTAGTGACCATGAAATTTACTTTCTAATGCTACTCATTAAAAAAGGCGTAAACTTGTAATAACTAGTACTTACCAAACAAGGTAGGAAGTAAACACTAGGAAAATCATGATAAGAAAACCGCCACCTGAAACGCCATAAACCCAAAGTTTTACTCGGCCATCTGTTTAAGATAGAGATAACATAACAGGCTTAGCATATACAAGTCTGTAGCATCAGAGACAGAGAAAGAAAGCAACATAGGGTCTAACAACTCTAAGCTGGTTATCAGTTCTAGGCTTGAAAAGCCAACTGAGCCCTCACCTGCAGAAGTCAGTAATATTCTGGCAACTTCAGTAAATTGCCAGATGTGCTCAGGACTTGACATGCATCTCTCCTGAGCATCATATAAATGTATGAATGTAGTTTCTCTATTAGAAACTGTATTTGTGAATAAAACTCCAAATTATCATTACACTGTACCACTTTTCATGAACTTTTTATAGGAATAAACACTTTGCATTAATCTTTAGCAAATTCACCACTAAAAACATTAAGTTGTAACTGCATGGCACTAAAACATTTATTTTGATAATCATTTTAGTCTCCACCTGCTTTCTGAGACTGGCATACTCATAAGCATACATGGAAATCCCCATTGATGACAGCCATCAAATGTAAAACAAAAACAACAAAAGTGTAAATCAGATTTTTCCACAATGTAGTCATTACCTCACTAAAAAAATTGTCAGGTGGTTTTAAATTTATCTGAGGATGCTTAGAGTCATATGTTTAACAGGAAAATATTGCAAAACATTCCAACAACAATGAAAACAACAAAAATCATCATTAAATACTGACTTAGCATGTCACTTAATTCTGCATGCAGAGAACACAGTGTGACTGTTTTGGGTAGCTCTCCTTTCCGAATGAAGTTTGGTGAGCAAATCCTACATACCCAACCGAGTTAAACATTTCACCAAATTACTGCAGAAGTATGTTCATGTGTGTACAACAACATGTTGTTATGGATCTCCTGTCTACTAGAATTAAGTAAAATAGGTAAACAAACATTGTGGTTCATTTGTTGATTTTTTTTCTATGAAAGACAGTTTCATTAAGCATATGGTTTTTTCCTATATGATAAAAACAAATTGTTTCTAGCAATTAAATGTTTTTTTCTTGACTTTATGTGGTCATATAGCTAAACCAAACTTACATTTGGACTAACAGAGGCAATTGTTAGCATCTCAAAGGAATGACATTCCTTCATAAAAGGACACCTAGAGATTCATTTCACTACATGAATGCAATTAACTCAGGTTCAAAATATACATATAAGCAGCTCACTCTAAAAGATTCTGGGCAATAAAAAACAATCAAATCTATTGCAAACAATCCTTGTTTTGAATAAAACCAAAATTACTTTCAATTATATTGTAACTACCTATCCTGGTTTTTGCTTACAAGACATTTTCAAAGCCTCAATCCCATTTTAGAATGAGTTCACTGTAGTAATGGCACTTTTCTATGGTCATAAAACTTTTACCAAAGCTTTGACTATGATCTCCTTAAGCCCCTCATGATGAATCTTCTGTCTGAGTTTTTACCTTGGCAACAGCAACTAATTAGCCATCTGAATTTCATCTCCATATGAGAATGTTCCTATCTCTCTACCCATAAAATCTCACAGAGCTGATGTATCAGGATGATCTGGTGCTTTTAAATGAACAATAAAGACAAATGCTGAGATTCAGGGCCTTTAAGCCATGGTAGATTCAAAAATATAATAAACACATTAATAAACTTATAATAACAATGAACAGGCTAACATTTCAAATAACAAAAAAAATATTTAGTGAAAAATATCTTTCCACTTCACTCTCAGTTCCCTACCTGGGATCTATCACCACTCTCCATTCTTTCTCAACTTCTTTCTATCCTGATCTCTATGTTCAACTGAATGTGCATAAAACACTCCTACACGCGTATACAAGCACATACCTCTTCTTTAAAAACCACAAAGAGTACACATTATTCATTTTGATTTGTACCTTTTCTTTCCTGAACTAGTACAGGGTAGAGCAATTTTCCTTGTTTATCCACAAAGCAGGAAGGAATGACATCTTACACCTTATTTTACACTTGATTCTAGCCAAAAGGCTAAAAAATGATTCTACCTCATTTTAGTATCTATATGAGACATCACTGCACAGTTGCACCATATTTTTATTCATAATTAATTGCATTTATGATCACTAGCTTGTTTCTACTTGTTTGCTCTAACAAGAAATCATGTAATTCATTCATACTTATTTTAATATTCATGTACATATCTATAGAATGAATTCATAGGAAAAATTTAGATCAAAACACATGAGAGGTAAATACATTAGAACAGCTAAGTGTCTTTCGAAGATGTTGTTCCAGTTTATTCTCACTGCAGAAATCTAATAACAGTTTTAGAGTCCCAGGCTAAAAATAGATTTATATGTGTGCATATGTGTCTATATATATAAAATCTGTATCTACACATATCTACTCACCCATCTGATACTACTAATATTAGTCATATCCCGTGTCTGTCCATGAAGTACAGACTGAAAATTTCACTTGCGGAATTGAAGACTTATTTCCCCAAGAGTTGACCCTAATTCTCCTCCTCAAATAAATTGTACAGAGAACAAGTGAACCTGTCTACATTTCACATAACTTTCCTCAAATTACTTAATTAATTTAAATAAGTTTGAGTTTATTGGTACATTTTAGAAATACATTATGGTCACATTCCTCATTGGGAATTTATACCTATACAGAATACACCTTGATTCTTATTTTTACCCATTGCCCTGCCCTCCTTTCAAATTCTACTCCCTATGTACATAAGCTTTGTCTTAAGTTTTCCTTTTCACCATAATTTTTTTTTTCTTTCCCTTCTTTGCTTTCCCCTGCCCTCACTCAGTTACTGCTTTAAATACTATTGGTATTCCAGGCTGTGTGGTGCTCACTCTTTGAAGTTAGGTTATTAATGCACCCCTTATTTTTTCTAACTAGATCTTTGACCTGGGTTCCAGCATTTGCTTCTCTTAAACACATGCCAACAAGACACTTAGGATATGCATCTAGAAGGAAAGTTCCAAGGGTACAGTTGCCAAGTTGAGCTTTGTTTATGTCCTGCCTCCAGGCCTGATTAGGCATTATACCATCATGCTCCATAAGAGATACATGTTATAGGCACAGAACCTTCCTATTTCTTCTGCCACTTCACAAAATGACATATATAGGCCCTAAAGGCCTGCCTTCCTCTGTCATTTCGTGGGATGGCTTTGGTTAAAATTGCTTCACACTGTCAGTTTCAGTTTCCTACTCTCTCAAAGGAGGATGATAATATCTCCTTGGGTTGCAAGAAAGTAAGTAATGAGGTGGACAGAACCAGCCAGCACAGAACCATAGGGCACATGGTACATGGCAGTTGGGTAGAGTAGGTGCTACTGGATAGATTGTATAGATCAGAAAACTTAGGTCCAGAAAAAGTAAGATACTATATCTCATCACCAAAAGGAATGCTTAAGCCATCGGTGCCAGTGAAGTCTCTCTGCCTTAGTAATCTATACATTTTACAACTTCTGCAGCACTTCCTAAATCTGATAAGGTCTCTAGATATTTCCTGCCAGCTTCTGAGATTCAATTTTTTGCTTTAATTTCACTTATACAAATCCAATTCTAAAAGCAGAGGTAGCAATTTACAATTAAAGGAGATTTCCAAAGGATCATATTTTATTACTTAACTCACTGTCTCCAAGGCTATGATTGACAGATTCAATATTCAACTGTCTTTGAAAATATTTTATGTTTAAAGGGCACTATATAAAACACTCAAATTTAAGAAATTTTGACCTAAACTATATTGTCTGTTCCTTCTTTCTGTAATTGACAATGATCAAAATATGAACTATGAGAACATTTACATATCATACTCATAACTGAAATGCACCTGGATTCAGTAGTTGAAGAGACCATCCTTTAAAAATATCATGTATTTTTGAATTCACAGGTCTGTTTTTTCCAGAAAGGTTTTTCACATCAGCTTTTTTATCTTCCGAACCTGGTACTTTCATACAGTAATCCAGGAAGCCGTTTGATCTCATTATCTCTGTATATCCCTTCTCACAACCACAGACTCCACCCTGCAGCATAGAAAGCACACAGTGAATTGTGCAGCTGAAGAAAGAACACTTTACATGTTTAAATCATTTATTATTTGTACAATATGTCTGAGGAATTCAAGATTTTCAGCAACTGATTTACCAATAAGATAAAAATCAAATATATAATTCATCTTTCTGAATTTCAAGGTTTGCTTACATGAATTGTTACATTTTTCTCATGTACTCATGATTCCAACATTTGCAAATGTGAAATTGGACATCTTTGTGAATAGAGTATATTACTAATATTCTTTTTTCTAAGAAATATTTATGATCATTAATCAAATTATCTTCCACTCTCTCCCAAACACTTCAGATATTTTCCTGCTGATTGCAACTTTCCCTTCCTAAGCAACAAGAATTGAGTATATACCACCATCACAGTAGGTGCTGTCTAAGGTCTGTCACCACATCAACAGCTGAATGCTTCTATTACCTTCTAACAGTCAGCCCTAACTAATTCAACTAGTCTGTCTGCTCATGGGAAAGCAACCCAAATGAGCAAAAGAGATTTTACCAAAGCAAATGTCCAAGAAAAGGACATTCTATATCTACCTAAATTACTCTTTTATATAGCAACTTAAGTGTTGCACCACATCACATCCCATGTTGGTGTTGTGGTAACATGTCTCTTATGTTTGTCTGTGAAATTCCAAGTCATTTTCACATATAATATGCATTATTGAGAAGCTTTGATGAAAAGACCATCTTTTCATGATGCTTGAGGAAAAATTTTCTATATGCTAGGTCACATGTATGAAGGGTTCAAAGAAAAGAGTATTATTCATTTTATCAAAGAGGTTAACCAAAAAATTGGTGGATAGCTACAACTTGATGGCAATTAGGGTAGAGTGTCACACTGACTGGCTTTTGGATCCACTCAGGAATTTGCTGGAGCGCATTTTTAGGAATATCTAAGTGGATCACTGAGGCAGGGTGTTGGGATCTATGTCTGATTCCTCACCCATTCCACTCTGGTACCTTTCTCCTGCTCTGCTTCCCAGCTACCATGCACTAAGCAGCTTTGCTCTGCTACACCCTTCCCACCATGATGCTTCTGCCACGGAGCCACTTAACCATGTACTGAATCCTCTGAAACCATAAGTTATATTAAACGTCTCCTCCTTTAAATTGTGGGTATCAAGTATTGTGTCCCAGTGATAGGAAAACTGACCCAAAAATTGGTACTGGAGAAGGTGTTGTTGCTATAACTATATCTGACCATATGTTTCAGAAGACATTGGTCCTGTCCTTCAGAAGGAATTTGAAAGTTTTAGAGATATAGTCTGGATAGCCCTAAATGCTTTAAGAAGAGTTGATGAGTGATTCTCTTTGAAGCTCAGAAAAGCTGCATGCTGGTAAGAATGCACACAATAAAGGCCAGAATAATGAAGTTTCAGTTGAGAATGAGGAATCTACTCGCAGTTTTACTATAGGCCATGTTTGTTACACTCAGAATAGAAAATAGAATAGAGGGAGTAGAGTAGAGAGTAGAGTAGAATAGAATAGAATAGAATAGAATAGAATAGAATAGAATAGAATAGAATAATAGAATAGAATAGAATAGAATAGAATAGAATAGAATAGAATAGAACAGAACAGAAAGAACAGAACAGAACAAAAATGTCTACATGTTCTAAGATTGTAGGAGACCGAGATCATGGGTAATGGACTAATTAATTTGTCAGAAAACTTAAAACAGTCTATATTCTTGATATATCAGGGGTAGTGTTGGCTGCTTATAGCTAGATTTATTGAGGAAATGGGGAAAAAGAGTAGAAAATTTTTCAAACCTTTGTACAGAGATAAGAAAAATGACTATGGCTATCACAAAAGTCAGCAAGTCCCCACACATCATAGGCTGAAGGGTAAAAACTGTCATCCTTTCATGTGAGGAAAGAGTCCCTGTGACCACTTCTTGAGAAAGGCCTTCTAGGGAATTAAGCACCCAGGATTTATTTTACTCTGCTCATATATCCAAGGACTTGGAGGGCACTGCAACCATGGTCCAAGATATCCTGGTTTTTGTGCCCACTGACTCTAGACCTGGCATTATCTGTGAAATGCTGCTATTTACTGTATACAGAATTCTAGAGTGGCCAGGTGTGGTGACTCATGCCTGTAATCCCAGTATTTGGGAGGCAGAGGCAGAGGCAGATGCAGATGCAGAGGCAGAGGCAGAGGCAGAGGCAGAGGCAGAGGCAGGAGGACTGCTGAGTTCAAGGCTTGCCTGGGCTACATATTGAGCTCAGGGCCAGCCTGAATTACAAAGTGAGACCCTGTATCAGAAAACAAGACAAAACAAAACAAAAAAGAATGCAAGAGTGATGAGATGAGAGAAGCTTCACTATAGTTTTCAAAGGAAAGCCTGGGAGGCCAGAAATGGAGCACCTGGGAGTGCAGTGTGTGAAGCTGTGCAAATAACACCAATGGTCCATTGGAGTCCTATGGAAGTCAAAGATGTTGGGCAAACATCTGAATGGAATGTATACCATCTGCTAAGGAAAGCTGTTGGTCAAAAACAGAGTCACCCAAAAGAGGCCTATGTGTGTTGCAACTGGCAAGACCATAGTATTAGAGCTGCCCAATCCTTTTGAAACTCACATTTTACCACAGTCTGCCCTGAATATAGGATTTGCATCTATAACACTTAACATTTACCCTGCTGAGTTTTGGTCTGAACTTTTGTTTTTTTCTATTCCCTTATCCCTCCTTTTTGGAATGGGCACGTGTACCCTGTGCCACCATACCTTACAATGATATAATTTATTTAAATTTTTGCAGTAGTGGGAATTGAACTCAGGACTTTCACACTGATCTACAGCTCTAGCTCTACCTGTAGATCTCTAGCTCTTCCTTTTTTTTCTTGAGGTAAAGTCTTACAAGATTCCCAAATTAGAACTAAATCTGGATTTTTTCCACCTCAGCCTCCCAAAGTGCCTGGATTACAGTCATGTGACACTATTTCCAACTTTATCTTTCTAGTTTTATAGAGATTCACAGCTAAGAATTTGAGTCTCAGAAGAGATTTGGATATGGAATTTTGAAAAATGCTGGAACTGTTTAAAGGAAGGGATTATTGCATTTCTAGTTGTATACAGTGTAGTGTGTATTATGGTAGGTGGAATTTTGAACTTGTTATTGTCTTTATTTGGGGATTAAGTATGATTAAAGAAATATGTTTGGGTATGAAGTTGAAAATAGGTGGAATGTCACAGTTACAGTGGAGTGTCAGCTTGACTGCCTTTGGAATTCATTCATAGAATTGGAAAAGCTTACTTGTACTTGAGTATGGGCAAGTCAGAGAGCCATGGTCTTAGGGTCTGTCTATTATCTCCTTCTTCACTAGAACTGCTTATTTGCTTTGCTTTCCAGCTGCCATGAACTAAGCAGCTATGTTGTACCACGCTTTCACACCAGGAAAATTCTGCCACAGAGCCAGCTGACTATGGACAAAATCCCTAACACCTTGATCTATATTAAAATTATCTTATTTTAAGTTGTGGTTTTAAGTACTGTGTTCTGGCAACAGAGAAGTTATGCATAAAACTTCTACTAGGTGTAATAAAAATTAAATGAATATTTAAAATTTTAAAACATTATACCAAAAGACATATTGCCATAATCCCCATAAAATATCCCCCCCAAAATCTGAACACACAACATTTTTTAATGTTTTTGAAATAGTTTTGGAAGACTTCTTTGAGTGTCTTTAGTTATATCATCATGGCTGCCTCAGTGTCCTCAGTGGAATAAAGAAGGTCTATTTTCACTGTCATTTTCACTTTGAGGAAGAAGCAGAAGTTGCACAGTGCCAGACCCAGGAACCGTAGGAAAGGACACACCATAAGGTTTTTAAAGTGTGCCTTTCATTAGATATACTTAGTGGCAACATTCATTGTATGTTTTGATCATGTTTCATAAAGACAATCTTGAAAGAGGTTTTCCCAGAATGGCTTCAGAAAGTTGCAAGAACAGTGAAATAATTGTTTGCTGAGGGAGAGTGTTCAGAAAGAGATCAATGGTGATGTGTCTTTTATTTTAATAAATTTCTTTATACATACTGTATATTTTTATCACATTTCATATTTGCAAACAACATCAGTCCAAATGAAGTTATAACTCATCATCATTTTTCTTCCTATTTTCCTCTCTAAGTTTACTTACTGCCTTTTCTGAGGTAAAGAATTAACCCATCTTGAAGTAGAAGAGTCACTAAAAGAGGACTGGGTGCTTGAATCATTTTTAATGGGATCATTTTCAGAATAATCCACAATAAGAAGAAACCTGTTTCTTAAAGAAATATAATTTTTAAAAATTATATATGCACTGTGCACTACATGTGACACTGATTAGAATATATTACCTACTCTGTATTGATTTATGAGCTGCTATAGGTAGGAATTATAGAAGGGGAAGCTTTTTTCTTATATAAATACACATACACATACACATCCCAGCCTTACTCATATATTCAGCTTAAAATGAAGTGAAAATTTACTTTGACCATAATCATACTATAATAAATTTTACAAAATAATTTTATAAAATATGAGTAGTGTTTTTGTCTTTCCTAGTTATTTAGGTGTATGAAAGTCTAAGAATAGAACACAATTCAACTGAGAAGAGTTATTGATAGAACTAATATAAATTAGATATCTAAAAGGCAAGTCACTTATAAACAGATTTTTGGAAAACAGACTGCTTTCCTAAATATATGGCACTTCACAGAAATTAATAGCTGTGATTAGTCCAGCAAGTGCCTCTAGATGGTACCATGGGCACACAGAAGTGCTGCATGCACTACAGCAGACAAGAGGACGTTGAACTCTAAATGTGCAGCACAACAAATACAGTACCCATGGAGGGCCCCGCACATAACTCACCTGTGTGCAGTAGGAGAAAGGTTTTCTGCAGGCTGGAATACACTGCCGAATAGCAGCAGGGCGTGCCTGAGGGGAGCAGCCTCCTACAAAGGAAATCCCACCAAACATATTTAGATTTCTCTATGATAAATACTTTTTAAGAGTTCTCCCCTCTGGCATTGGACACTTTGTTATAATAGTATTTTTTTGTGTGTGAATCCATGGCAACAATATGTCCAGTGCTATCTTCTTGATTTCTTACCCTGATAATCTTTAGGCTTTAATACAGCTGTTTAAAAGAGGAGAGTCTTCCAACTGACTGACCGTGTTTAGGATGCATTTTTCCCAATATTTATTGGCAGTGTGATTCTATCATATGGTTATGCTGTAGGGCAAAATCTGTGACTGCCAGGATCAACAGAAGAACTGACAGAAAACTCAATTTAAGTTTATAAGCAGAAAAGCACATCTGCTTGAAAGGCTCATTCTATGCATATATTCTCTAGTTCCCCCAGGAACTCACCTAGGAACTAGGGTGATTATAACAATGAAATGCTAAAAGAATGCTAATTAAATCATGGGTAACCCAAAGCACCTGCTCAAGTAACATTTTCACATGTGACCCACTCACAAAATACATGTACTTTTTAAAAAAAGTAAATGCATAAACTTTAGGGGAAATAATCAGACATTAGATAGAAGACTTGTAGATGATCGATAAATAGCTTTGAGAAAATGAATATCTCTTCTGGAAATCATCTACATATTGGTTTTGCCTTCTTAGATTCAAAGCCGTAAACAAGATAGGGAAACAATCTAAAGATAATTAGACTGAGTAGTTAATCTCTTATAGGACAGTGTTTACATTGCATTTAGATAGTAGTTATAGGTTTTAGCCTTTGTATTACTATCATTGTCATCCAATTACAATTTATCATTGCACAAACAATTTTGGACTCAAGGTGGTATGGAGAACAGTCAGATCTATATTCTTCCTAGTAATAAAGCAGTGAAGTCTATTACTTGAAAAATAAAATAAATAATCCGCACCAAATTTTAAAGAAAATCTACAATCCAGAATTAGCACATAAGCATAAATTAATCATTTGAATGTTATTGACAATACCCTAAGGTTGTTGTGATTAGTCTGTTTAGGAAATAGTTTTCCATCCTTTGAACCATTATGCTCCTAAACAGATTACCAGAAGATTTCTTCGGATCAGGAAAAAAATTATTGGGACATATAAATTATGAAATGTGTTTTTAAATTTTAACAATGAAATTAAACTCCAACGATAACTAGCAGATGATACAGGTGACCTGGAATTATTTATCAGATGTTGTATGCTGGGCACGGCACTGTAAGAGCTTAATGCAAAGATGGGAGTGGATAATCCTCACCAGTGTGTACATCCAGAACACTGTATCCTATGACGCTTTCTATGTCTGGTTAGGTAGACTCATGATAGATTAAATTTTAATAATTTATGAAGCAAAAGTAATTGAAAATAAATTATCTATCCTGGGGATGTAGCTCAGGGGCACTGTGCCTGGTAAGTGCACTTGGGCGTTCAATCCCAAGTACCCCCAAAATAAAAAAAAATAAAACAAAATCAATTATTACATAAAACAAGGATAAAAAGAATACCAAGAATGCAAGACATGTAAACAAGGAAAGGAGGAAATGACAATTCTTCTATTTCTGTCGATACTTATCCTAGCCTTGGCATAAGCTGTCTGTTACTTGTAGTATCAAGTAGAATCAATGTCAGTTAAATTTTCTCTGATAAGATCAAAACATCCTTAAAATTACTGAGAAATCCATTTGTAAAATCACATTATATCTACTGCTATAAACGAGGAAACTTTCAATTAGACTATTTTTAGATCTAATTACCTTAATCGCCAAAACATTTAAAACAAAGCCTCCAGTGGGTAAATACCAGTATCTATGATTTATAGCACACAATTTTAATTTAAGTTTTTATCTTCATTAACTTATAATTTTGGTTTGGTCCTATCTGTCATGTGATACAATAGCACAGAAGTATGGAAATAAATGTTGAAATGTCTTCAAAAATTTTTAAAGAGATTGACAAAATGTGAAGACCACTCTGTCATTTTCACTTTTTGTGCTAGTTACGTTTCAGCTCATTTTAAAAATTAAATATTTTATGAGTTTTCAAATAGAAATGTATGGGTTTTTTTGAGACAGGGTCTCACATTGTAGTTCAGGCTGGCTCTGAGCTCACTATGTAGCCCAGGCAAGCCTCAAACTCAGCAATCCTCCTGTCTCTACCTCCCGAGTGCTGGGATTACAGGGGTGAGCCACCATGCCCAGCACTGTGGTATGTGGTATTGATTGCTAGTGAGCGTGAGTCACCATGCCCAGCATTGTATGTGGTTCACGTGAGATCAAACTCAGGACCTTGTGCTTGCAAGGCAGGCGCTGGAACCACTAAGCTAAATCTCCAGCCTAGAAATGTATGATTTTTGGAAGACATAGGGGGTCTACAGAAACTGCTGTGACAATCATCTAAGTTACTCACTGGTCATCCCTGGCTAATGTTTCACACAAACAGCACAATCTGAGATATGTTTCAAGTGCCCACACGAGTCTCAGGAAGAATACCTGTGACATTCATGCCATCTGAACGTTGGCACCAGACAGTTCGCTCATTATTGTTCCAAAGACTTGCTTTCCATATGTAGTGATAACATCTGCCTCCTGTAAGTAAATATAATGTTAGCAGTTCTACTAAACCTCACTTAGAATAAGCATTGATTAATCAAGGCTAAAGAACTGAAAAATCCTCCTGGTACCTGTACAAGGGCGTGTCTCTAGAACTTGTTGGGGGCAGCTGTCTTGATTCTCAAAAGACTGAATTATAAATGTTCTTGACCTAGATTGACGACCTGTAGTCTCGAAGCTTCTCCCATCGATGCAGGTTAATTCACACGCACTCCACTCTGACCATGTGGTTAAATGGCAGTCTCCTAGCCAGACAGACAGCACAGGGTGGAGAGAAGAGTATGACAACTGGAGTTTGGCTGCATTTGCACAGACAAGGCATACAAAGAGGCCTGAGATAGAATGTGCAGTGGTGCGGCTGGGTCCCAGATAGTGTATGTTTTATTTTGACCAATTCTCTGATTAGAAAGCACTAAGAATGACGAAGTTACAGTTTAGTTTAACAATAGAGTATCAAAAACTAGACTGTCGTTACTTTGCTTCAAGTCATAGTACTCATAGCTAGAGGATACTGTGTGTCTTATAATAAAATCTTTAAAAGGGACATGGTAAAAATGATGTCAATTCAGTTTCCAAAGATCAGCATAAAGTAAAATGAGCATTTCTGGAAACCATACAAAGAAGAGTAAGTCAGGAACCAAAATAAAATACCATTTGACTAAAATAATATTTATTAAATATTCTACATATATGTTTTTCAGACTATATTATACATCTAAAACATTTATATGAATACACTATATACTTACAGACACATTGGCACATATGCTATATATGTGTGTATATATTACATGTTCAGGTATATGTGTGCACTACATATATATTGTATCATAGGATACATTAAGTCATCTTAAATGTATTTTGTCTTAACTAAATTGTATTACTGGGGTTAAAACAAGCAATTTTGTAACTAATAATGATGCTCTCATTTCTACAGAACTTAATTGTTTGAGTGCTTTTACAAATTCAGCATTACTGATTTCTGCGATGCCATCACCCAAGATTTTTAACCATTGTGGACTGAGTTTATGTTCTTTGAGCACTGACAATACACTATGCACTATGGGCTCAACTACTTATTTAGATGAAGAAACCATAGCTCAAAGGTCTAATAAAGCAGTAGAACTAAGATTCTAACCTAAATTTCCAAATTCAGTGTTTTATTTCCTTTGGGCTACTTTACCTCCATCAAAGCAGTAGTATATACTAACGTGGTAACCACTGCCACAATTCAAATTGAATTACAGTCAATTAAAATATTCAATTTTGATGAGATACAGGAGAGTACTCCTTGCATACCCGGACAAGGGACAGAGCAGAGCTGCTTCAAGGCGCTGTCTGGAAAAGGCATTTCTCCACACAGGGCGTCTTCTGCAGGGACAGCAGTGTGAGAGAGGGAACCACTATGGACCATGCAGGAAGGGCTGCGCACCTGGATTCCTTCCCCACAGTCACCGCCCTGTGGGAAGAAAGAATATTCTCGATATTACCCAAATCAGCAGCATCTCAAAGTTTTGGCTCCTGCCACGTTTTCCCCAAGAAAACCCCATTTCCAGATTTTAGCAGCTTTCTCTTCTCAAAGTTATCTCTCAGTAGTTAATATTAAAGCATCACTGAGAATAAATTGGAGCTGATCTGGAAATTGAGGTAGAAATGCAAATTGATCCCAAGACTTTGTGTACTCAGAATATGATCATTCATTCTGGAACTTGCCCAGAACTGACGAAGCAAGAAAAACAGCACACCGTTTTTCCTACAGCTAGAAAAATGGTGTGCTGTTTTTCTAACTGTAGGTGATAAAATGACTTATGCCATAATCACATCCAAAGAGAACATGTACAGCTTTAGGGCAAAAATTTATTTTGTATTTTTTGTGATTTTTTTTTTTGCTAGAGTTAATTGCTTTCTCATACATGGATTAAGTTGGAGTTTCCAGTAAAACTTTTTCTCTGCTACCAAGAAAAAGTTATTTTCCCAGTATGTTTCCTGTGCTAAATAATATCATTCAGGGTATTTCATACTAATCTTACTCAGATATTCTGGATAATTAGAAAAATTCTGTGCAATGTCTCACAGAAATAGAAGCTTAGAACTGAAAGGTTCTTAATGGCTACCTGGCCCAACTATTTGCCTGATGTAAAGTTTCCTACTATACAATTTGTGGCAGATACTCATGGGATGAATGCTTTTGCCTCAATTTTAACCATCGGTGTCCTTTTAGGAATTCCTATTTCAGAAAGAAGTTCCTCAGATATTTGACAATTTCAGTTGATGGCTCCATTTTCACACAGGCACCTAGAACACAGAGCCTAAGGCAAAGCTTTTATGCTAAGGAGATAGGATCTCAGGCTGGCCAAGGTGAGAGTCAAGAGCTGACATAAAAGAGGAAGGGCAGGAAGGTCATTTACATACAGAAAGGAGTTTGTCACCATGGCCTCCACATCCATCGCAGGTAAGCACAGATAAACTTTGCTGCTCTTTGTTATCCCACTGTCCAGAAAGGTCAGGTGGTACTGCTTCTCAGTACTGTCCATAAAAGGCAAAGGGAGGCATTTAAATGCCAGAAGCTCCTGGGATTCTTTCTGATCTAAGTTTATTCTAGCATGAACTTTTTTATAATTCAAGTTGTGTTTCCCAGCATCCAGCACGTCCAGAGAGGCTGGAAAGCAAGCATCTTTATAATAACTGATGCTGCTGTAGTAATTGTGTGTGTGTGTGTGTGTGAGAGAGAGAGAGAGAGAGAGAGAGAGAGAGAGAGAGAGAGAGAGAGAGAGAGAGAGAGAGAGAGAGAGAGAGAGAGAGAGGAGAGGGAGAGAGAGGGAGAGGGAGAGAGAGAGGGAAAGAGGGACAGAGAGTGAGAGACAGAGACAGAGAGAGGGAATCTGTTAGTAGAAGACAGTGTGTAGGGAAAATCTGGGTTTCATCTCCTTCTCATCCTTCTCCCCCAGTAGGAAGTAGACACCACATTCCCTGTGCTTTGGAGGTGACATTGCCTCTGCAGAGGCCACAGCCTGGTCAGGTGGCACAGCCACGTCATGCTGGTGTTTCGGGCATGAAGCTGCTGTAGTCTCCTGGAGGAATAGGATGACACAAAGTGGTTGCTGAGAAAATTTTGAAATGAAGGAAGTAGTGATAAAAGAGAGGCAGTAGCCAGTCCCACCCCTATCTGGGGTTCTTTCCCTATTTAAGGTATCACTTATTCATAGTTAGCCATGGCCTCAAAAAGTCTAGGTGAGAAAATCCAGAAATAAACAACTTATATTTTAAATTGTGTGCTACTCTGAGGAGCATAATGAAACCTTTTACCATCCTGTTCCACCCCACCCTGGATATAAATAATCAGCTTTACAGTGTATCTAAAGTGTACACACTACTAAATTGTCAGTGACTCAGCAGGCATCTTGGTTATCAAAACAATTGTCATTCTATCACAGTATTTGTGTTCCAGTTATTCAAATGTATTTATTTGACTTAAAGCACAAGATTGGTGATGTTCAGAATTTTTGGCATTATATTTTTATATTTGTTTAATTTTATTATTTGCTATTGTTAATCTCTTATTGTGCCTAATTTATAAATTTTATTATAGCCATTTAGGCCTGCAGATTTAGTGAAAATTTGGTATTCCCTATGATTTTAGGCATCCATTTAGAATATCGGAATATATCTCATGTGTATAAGATGGGGTGGGCTGTGGTACTTGCAAAAATGAATAGGTATGAGTCAGAGAAGGCCAAGTAGTAGAAAAAGTCTGAAGAATCTGAGGCACATTAAGCTGGAACACTATAGCCTGTTTTAGAGACATTTTTAACAGAACTCAGTTGCTTTGTTTAGAACAGTGTCTTAGTCTGTTTAAATTCCCATGAGAAAACACCTTAGACTGGATAAATTATAAAGAGCAGAAACTTATTCCTTATAGTTTGGGAAGCTATAAACTTCTGGGTCACATGCTAGTAGACATGATGTCTGGTGAGGGCCTGTTCCTCATACATAGTGATTTCTACACGACCACATGTGGCTGAAGGGGAGAAGAACCTCCGTGAAACCTCTTGACAATGGTGTTCCTCCTGTGCATGAGGGCATGACCCTCATGACCATCATCCCTCCTCAGTGGAGCCATCACTTAATCCCATCACATTTGAGGTTAAATTTCAAAACAGTGTTGTGGGAGACCCAAACTTTTAGGCTATAGCAGATAGCAATTCTTATACTTGATTTATCAGTATCTAATATTGCTTTATTTTATGACTTTTGTGAAATTATAAAAACTACCATAACTTTAGAATTAATTATATATTTTTTTAGAAAGGATATTCAAAAACAGTATACAGGAAATTCACTGAAAACAAATGTTGTAGTAAATGTTTACTCCCTAAAATGGAAAATAACAGTATAAACTAAAACTCTTATTTGAGAGGAAGAATGAATTCCTTTCTCACCACCAATGAGAGATCCATTGCAGATTTTCTAGGTATATATTTATTACACAGCCTTAGAAAGAGGACTCTAAAGACATTTCA
>PVIC010022319.1:0-27740 GCA_004025085.1 Thryonomys swinderianus | reverse complement strand
AAAAAAAAAAAAAAATCATACATTCTAGAATTCATTTACATCTATAGGTTCTCATACCAGAGAAAAGATCTGGTATTTGCATATCTGCGTTCTTTTTTTTTTGAGACAGGGTCTCACTTTGTAGTTCAGGCTGGCCCTGAGCTCACTATGTAGCCCAGGCAAGTCTAGAACTCAGCAATCCTCCTGTCTCTGCCTCCGGAGTGCTGGGATTACAGGTGTGAGCCACCATGCCCAGCACTGTGGTATGTGGTATTGATGGCTGGTGGGCGTGAGTCACCACGCCCAGCATTCTATGTGGTTACCCCGATTGAACTCAGGACCTTGCACTTGTGAGGCAGGCGCCAGAACCACTGAGCTAAATCTCCGGCCCCTCCAATGTGATTTTAAAAATTTCTTTGAGTATATTCCTAGCAGGGGACTGTAACATTTCTTAGAGTGGAGGTATGATGATGGGTTCATTCAGCTTTCTATGTCTCAAAAGTCTAAAGTCCCAGAGACAAAAAGTCTTCATTCCCCTTTCATTTTAAGAGCTGTTTTCAGTGAGTACATAATTTCTAAGTCATAGGTTTTTCTCACTCCTCCCCCAGTACTGAGGATTAAACCCAGGGCTCTTGCATGCGCAAAGCAAGAGCTCTACCACCTCGCTACATAGGATCTCACTAGTTGCCCAAGGTAGGCTCGAACTTGGGATTCTCCTGCTCCAGGTGTCCAAGAAGCTGGGATCACAGGTATGTGCCACCCTGCCAAGGCACAGGCTTTTCTGTGAATACTTTTAAAATGAAGCTATACTGTCTCCTTGTTCGTACTGCTTCTGAGAAATCTATTGTTATCCTTATTTTTGTTTCTCTGTGTAACAGCTTTTTCCTCTAGGTCCTTTTAAGATTTTCTTATTGTCTCAAAAATTTGTCAGGTGCCTAGGTATAGCCTCTTTAAGTTTCTTGTACTTGAGTATTTTACATGGGTTCATCAGATTCAGATTATTTTTAAGCCAAATATTTTATATGTCTATTTCTCTGTCACTTCTTCGAGACTCCAATTACACACACCATAGACGTGAAGGTGGCACACAATTCACCTGTGCTCCCCTCCCCTTCTGCATTTACCTGTTTACACTTTTGGGAGTTCCTATTGCTATGTCTCAAAAATAACATTTCTGTTTCTTTCTGAGTGTTTTACCTGCCATTAATCTTATCCACAGTATTTTTCATCTCACACACTACAGTCTTAAAAGTCCAATGCTGCCCTGTTTTCCATTACCTTCCATGTCTCTACTTAACTATTAGAACAAATGAAAAATGGCTGTAACAACTATTTTATGGCCTGCTTACTGATTCTAACATCTGGGTCACTGCTGGGTTGGTTTCAATTAATTCTCTTACTTCCTCAGGATAGATCCATTTTCCCACAAACTTCCACAACTGCCTTTTTTCTCCTTCAGGACTGAGGGTCAAACTCAGTGCCTGCTGGCACGTGATAGGCAAGTGCTCCACTAGTCAAACACCCAATCTCCTGTCTACTTTTTAGTGGAGTCAAGATAGCAGGAAATTTCTCTTTATACTGGGTACTGTGTTTCTTTAAAATTCTTTCACTTTTTACTCTTTTGTGGAGCTGGGGATTGAACCCATGATAGACAAGTGCTCTGTCATTCAGCTGTATCCCCAGCTCTCTCTATGCTGGGTATTTTTTTTTTTTTGAGACAGGGTCTCACTTTATAGTTCGGGCTGGCTCACTGTGTAGCCCAGGCAAGCCTCAAACTCAGCAATCCTCCTGTCTCTGCCTCCTGAGTGCTGGGGTTACAGGTGTGAGCCACCACACCCGGCACTGTGGTATGTAGTATTGATGGCTGGTGGGCGTGAGTTACCATGCCCAGCATTGTATGTGGTTACCAGGATCGAACTCAGGACCTTGAGCTTGCTTGTGAGGCAGGCGCCAGAACCACTGAGCCAAATCTCCGGCTCTCTACATTCTTTTTTATTCAAAATTACTTAATTATTTTTAACTGCACTTATTCTTTCCTGTAAATATTCTTAAGCTTTGCCTAACATGCAGTTGTCACCTGTGACAGTTTGATTTTTTTTTTTTTTTTTTTTGAGACAGGGTCTCGCTTTGTAGTTCAGGCTGGCCCTCAGCTCACTATGTAGCCCAGGCAAACCACAAACTCAGCAATCCTCCTGTTTCTGCCTCCCGAGTGCTGGAATTATAGGCGTGAGCCACCACGCCCAGCAACAGTTTGATTTTTTTGAAAGTCTTGCTTTTAGTATTTGCTGGGCAGGACTGAAGCAATGCTAAGTGTGAGGCCAAGTCAGTGATGGGAAACCTACAGCGTATGTGCAGCAGCCCGCTCTCTATTAATCGGTGAAAGCTCTTAAAAGGTTCACCATTGACAAACAAAAGCTCTTCTGTTTAGTCTACCTACCATCCGATGAGTTATGAGGTTTTCTCAGTCAGCTCATGGGTAGAAAAACCACTTGTGGCCTTGAATCAGTGGCCGGCACTGCTAACTCTAGTTCTGTTGGCTGGTTCCCTCCCTGGTTTGAGTAGTTTCCTCACATGCGGGCACTAATCAGTGCTCAGCCACCTACTTGAGGGAATGGTCCACGGCTCTCAGGACTGCTGTCTCAAGGCAGTCGCCTCCCCTCCAATACCATTGTGATAGAACTGTAGTGCCTGTTATCTAGAACCTTAACCTTCTGCTACAAGGAGGAAGTCATCAGGCTCTGCCCGAGTTCCTCCTTCGTGCAATAAAACCTGAAGGTTCTTACAAAGTGAGGGGGGACAAGCATGGGCGCACATTCATTACATCCCCTCTTGTGGATCTCATTGCCCTTTTCTGTCTGACATTCATTGCCTATTTTCATTATTTCATGTTTTGTATATTTCCTGGTTGTCTTGAGTGGGGTGCTAAATCTGTTCTTTGTTCTTTCATGTGTTCACAGCAGAAGTCTTAACATTACAATTTTTCTTTTTGAGACAGGGTCTCACTTTGTAGCTCAGGCTGGCCCTGAGCTCACTATGTAGCCCAGGCTGACCTTGAACTCACAGCAATCCTCCTGCCTTTGCCTCTCAAATGCTAAGATTGCAGGGGCCAGAGGTTTAGCTCAGTGGTTCTGGCGCCTGCCTTGCAAGCGCAAGGTCCTGAGTTCGAACCCCGGTAACCACATACAGCAATACTGGGCGTGGTGACTCACACCCACCAGCAATCAGTACCACATACCACAGTGCCAGGCATGCAGGCTTGTCTGGGCTACATAGTGAGCTCAGGGCCAGCCTGAACTACAAAGCGAGACCCTGTCTCAAAAAAAAAAAAAAAATGCTAGGAGATCAGTTTGAAACTGCAATACCAGGTTTAAAAATATTATTGAATTGGCTTATAATTCTGGTACTGATTAAAAACTCTGAATCAATCCATGTCTTTTGCGTGACTTGCTAAATGAGTGTTCAGTTGGTGTACAGAGGCAAAATTCCCTACAACAGTCACAATTGAGATCTCAGTGGTTTTGACATATCTCTTAGAAAGATGACACTACAGCTAAAGATGTATGATTCTGTGCAGGCAACCACTCACATCAAATGTTAGCTAAAGATAATATAGGTGACTTAACTGTGACCCATCCTTTCCCCGAATGTGATCCTTCCTCCCTTTACAGCCTGGCTCACTAGTACGTTAAGTCCTGCTACTCCTTACATCTGCCTTTACACCCCTTGCTATATTATATAATCATAAATACTGACAAATCCAGAGCTCATGGTCTTAGCCAAGAAAAGCTAAGATCGGGCCAGAGGGTTAGCTCAGTGGTTCCTACGCCTGCCTCGCAAGCACAAGGTCCTGAGTTCGATCCCTGGTAATCACATACAATGCTGGGCGTGGAGACTCATGCCCACCAGCAATCAATACCACATACCACATACCACAGTGCCAGGAGTGGTGGCTCACGCCTGTAATCCCAGCACTCCGGAGGCAGAGACAGGAGGATTGCTGAGTTCGAGGCTTGCCTGGACTACATAGTGAGCTCAGAGCCAGCCTGAACTACAAAGCGAGACTCTGTCTCAAAAAAAAAAAAAGAAAAGCTAAGATCACATCCCACCCCTTCCTCCAAGTAATAAACTTTGTTCTGATTTTTTTTTTGAGACAGGGTCTCACTTTGTAGTTCAGCTGGCCCTGAGCTCACTATGTAGTTCAGGCAAGCCTCAAGCTCAGCAGTCCTCCTACCTCTGCCTCCAGAGTGCTGGGATTACAGGCGTGAGCCATCATGCCCAACTGTTCTTCTGATTTTTTTATTTTTTGTTTTTTGTATATTATTCTTTCATCCTCTGCTGAACCTTCAGTCAAGCCATGAGGCATCCCTTGATAACTGGTCGGGCATTCCCTGATATTATGTTTAACTTTGAAACCTATTATTTTAAATTTAAAAACTGTACTTATAATTCACAACTCAGTGAAGGAAAGAAACAGCAAAGTCCTTCCAGATATGTATGTGTAAACTGCTATATCTGCTATTTATGAACAAAAAGCTCTTTGAGGGCCAGAAATTTAGCTCAGTGGTTCCAGCATCTACCTCACAAGCACAAGTCCCTGAGCTTGATCCCAGTAACCACATACAATGCTGGACATGGTGGCTCACGCCTGTAATCCCAGCACTCGGGAGGCAGAGGCAGGAAGACTGCTGAGTTGGAGGCTTGCCTGGGCTACATAGTGAGCTGAGGGCCAGCCTGAACTACAAAGCAAGACCCTGTCTCAAAAAAAAAAAAAACCTCTTTGAACAGAGGAAGAAAGTTGGTAACTACAAGTCCAGATAGGTGGAAGTTTATCATTATATTCTCTATTGTATCTTTGAACTTTTGAGTTATGAAAATTACCTATTAAAAATTAAAATAAATGAAAGATAGCTGAGAGTGGTGGATCACGCCTTTAATCCCAGCACTTGGGAAGCAGAAGCAGGAGGATTGTTGAGTTTGAGGCTGGCCTAGGCTACATAGTGAGCTCAGAGCCAGCTGAACTACAAAGTGAGACCCTGCCTCAAAATAAATAAATGAAATAAAATAAAACAAAATGAAATAAAATGAAATAAATGAAAGGTAAAAAAATTGGCCTTAACTGCAATGACAAATAAGCTGCCATGACAAATGCACCTATTTATTTAGCTTTTTTGAGACAGGGTCTTGCTTTGTAGTTCAGGCTGGCCCTGAGCTCACTATGTAGCCCAGGCAAGCCTGGAGCTCAGCAATCCTCCTGCCTCTGCCTCCCAAGTGCTGGGCTTATAGGTGTGAGCCACCACGCCTGCAACTGTGGTATGTGGTACCAGGGATCAAACTCAGGACCATGCGCTTGCAAAGCAGATGCTGAAACCACTGAACTAAATCCTTGGCCCAAATGCACCTATTTAAAATGAAACCCATGTGCAGATTATAATCTTATTTTAAAAAAACAGTGGTTCCTCAAATTTTTTTTTTTTTTTAGTTTTTTGAGACAGGGTCTCACTTTGTAGCTCAAGTTGGCCCCGTACTCAGTATGTACCCCAGGCTACTCTCAAACTCACAACAATCCTCCTGCCTCTGCCTCCCGAGTGCTGGGATTTCAGGTGTGAGCCAGCATGCTCAACATTGAGGTGTGTGGTATCAGGGATCGAACTCTGGAATTTGTGCTTGCCAGGCAGACCCTGGAACCAATGTGCTAAATCCCTGGCCCCCACAAATTTCTTTGTAAGATTTACTTGGATTATGATCGGGCATGGTGGTGCATGCCTGCAATCCCAGCACATGCAAGGGTGAAGCAGGAGTACTGCCAAAAGTTTGAGGCCAGTACAGGATACAAAGAGAGTCTTTCTCAAAAAACAGAAAAAAGAATCATATGGGTTGTTCAAAATAGGCTTTGGGAAGCAATCTGAATCTATTGAGTCAGGATTTAAGAAAATAAGACTCCCAATAAAATGTACCCCACTGTGGTCCTTTTGGTTCCCCACTGTGGAATCCCACTGGAGTTCACTGGAACCCTCTTTTGGAACCCCACTGTAGTTCCTTGCGATTCTGACTAAAGCTGGGGAAATTTTAACTAAGGAATAAAACTCATGCCAGGAAAGAGCAGTGACATACCAAGTAGACAACCCTGTGCTTACTTTTTGCCTTATAAATATCCATATAACCCAAGTTACTTGACCTCATCATGACTGTTTCCTCACCTCTAAGACAGAGATAATAACTTTAGAATTGTAATTGAATTTATGTAAAGGATAGGAGACATAATCTTTTTTTTTTTTTTTTTTTGAGACAGGGTCTTGCTTTGTAGTTCAGGTTGGCCCTGAGCTCACTATGTAGCCCAGGCAAGCTTCCAACTCAGCAATCCTCCTGTCTCTGCCTCCTGAGTGCTGGGGTTACAGGTGTGAGCCACCACACCCAGCACTGTGGTATGTGGTATTGATTGCTGGTGGGCGTGAGTCACCACGCCCAGCATTGTATGTGGTTATCGGATAGAACTCAAGACTTTGTGCTTGCGAGGCAGGTGCCAGAACCACTGAGCTAAATCTCTGGCCCAGAAGACATAATCTTTAAAGATTAATTTTTCTTTCCTTTAGAAAAAAATTAAAAGATATACAGAATATGTATATTTAGTAAATATTCGTTTCCTTTCCTCTCATACCCAAATTATACTGATCCTGAGGTATATGTCTACCTAATATAACAAAGTTGTGCTTTTCTTTGTCCCTAAACTGAACCATGCTGCTGAAAAGCATTTAACTAGCTCAATTTAACTAGCTGGTTTAATTCTAACAAATACTGCTCATTTGTTGAAGAATGCTATTCCCATTCTATTTCTAAAAAGTAACTATATAGGAGAATAAACTTTTAAAAATATTACATCTTACTATTTTATCGTAATCAAAATTATGGCATTCCTAAATCAATTTCTCTCTCTATCCCCAAAACGTCCCTTAATATCCATACCTCTGTTATGTTTTTCTCTTGCAATGAAGCCAACTCATATGGGTCCACAAAAAGTCCTGTAGGGATGGACTGTTTAATTAACAGTCGGCAGGTTTGTAAGTTCTCAATGCTTTCTCCAAACTTCACTTTTGTTAAAAGGTCTCTGTAAGACAAACACATTTAATGAAGGTTCCTTCCTTCAATTGTTAGATGAGAGAGCACAACATCAAATCAGTAGTAATGGAATTCTGTATTTTAAATTTATTTTTTAAAAATATAGCAAAACAACAGGAGATTTAGCTCAGTGGTTCCAGCGCCTGCCTCGCAAGTGCAAGGTCCTGAGTTCGATCCCTGGTAACCCACATACAATACTGGGCGTGGTGACTCACACCCACCAGCAATCAATACCACATACCACAATGTCGGGCGTGGTGGCTCACGCCTGTAATCCCAGCACTCGGGAGGCAGAGACAGTAGGATTGCTGAGTTCGAGGCTTGCCTGGGCTACATAGTGAGCTGAGGGCCAGCCTGATCTACAAAGCGAGACCCTATCTCAAAAAACAAAAGAACCAACAGACAGTTTTTGCTTCTTTTTTATTTTTGTTTTTTACCAGGTTTTCATTCTTTTATGAAGCATTAAAAAGAATTGATAGATATATATTGGGTGGACAGTTGTAACTAGCATAAAGACACAGGCTTTTTGCACTTCTGTTTAAGCTTCTAGTTTCCAATATCCATAGTCAGATTTTGAGTAAAAAAAATTCCTGAGTGCCCATTGGCGGGCTCTTTTAAAGCTTGCCTGAGTTTATAGCTGATTCCTACATTGTGTGTTGGTGCCTTACAACCCTCTTGTACTAAAGGTGATAGATACATTAAGAGAATTTCAAACAATGTGTTTCCAAGTGCAAATCATGTATGATAAACCTGTCATTGATAAACTTAAAAAGGGCTGGATGTGGTGATATACACCTAGAATTCTAGGACTCAGGAGACCAAAATAGGAGGATCACTTCAAATTCAAGGCCTGGACTACATAGTGAGTTCAAGGCCAGTGTGAGCAACAAAAAAACCCCAGAAAATCCTAAAACCCAAAATTTTAACATTTAACAAATGACTTGCCAATTTATCCATTATCTTAGCATCAATGTTTTGCTCTAAATTATTTGATAGTATTTTAATGTAGAATTCAGTGAATAACTTACCTGTGGAAACCATCTTTCAAAATTTCTTGCCTCAAAATAATTTCAGGACAAGTGGTATTCATGCCTGTAGGAACCAAGAGATTTTTATTTTTTATTTTATTTATTTATTTGTTTGTTTGTTTTGTTTTGTTTTGAGATAGGGTCTCGCTTTGTAGTTCAGGCTAGCCCTCAGCTCACTATGTAGCCCAGGCAAGCCTGGAACTCAGCAATCCTCCTGTCTCTGCCTCCCAAGTGCTGGGATTACAGGCGTGAGCCACCAAGCCCGGCTATTTATTTATTTTTGAGACAGGGTCTCGCTTTGTAGTTCAGGCTGGCTCTGAGCTCACTACGTAGCCCAGGCAAGCCTGGAACTCCGCAATCCTCCTGTCTCTGCCTCCCGAGGGCTGGGATTACAGGCATGAGCCACCATGACCTGACCGGCACTGTGGTATGCAGTATTGATTGTTGGTGAGTGTGAGTCTCCACGCCCAGCATTGTATGTGGTTACCAGGGATCGAACTCAGGACCTTGCGCTTGTGAGGCAGGTGCCGGAACTACTGAGCTAACCCTCTGGCCCGGAACCAAGAGATTTTAAAAAAATAAATAAAATAGGACCAACGATTTAGTTCAGTGGTTCTGGCACCTGGTAGCAAGTGCAAGGTCCCCAGTTTGATCCCAAGAACCACAGACTACAATACCAGGCACGGTGACTCAACCCAACCAGTAATCAGTACCACATACCACAACTGTCAGGCTTGATGGCTCATACCTGTAGTCCCAGCCCCTGGGAGGCAGAGGCAGGAGGACTGCTGAGTTCGAGGCTTGTCTGGGCTACATAGTGAGTGCAGGGCCAGCCTGAACTACAAAGAGAGACCCTGACTCAAAATAAATGAATGAATGAGTGAATGAATGAATAAATAAATAAGCAAGCAAGCAGCCAATGAAGGAACAGTTAGAAAAATGGGCTTTGCTTGCCAGAAAAATCCAACTTAAAATTTCTAAAATCTAACTTTTTAAATAGCATACTTTTACAACTTAAGCAATTTGAACTACATATGAATTTATTTTCAGTATAGCATAGTGATTAGTAACAATACTGATTTGGGAGTTAACTGATTTTAAATCCCTGTTATTTAATAATGATGATTTGGAGAAGACAGTATCTCTGTGTGGTTGTCATAAAAGCTTAATATATGTAGAAGTAATAAGAACATAACTTATCATTGAAGGAAAAACTGAATTTGTAAAATATTCCACTCATGTAAAGCTCTAGCTTGCCTAGGAGGGCTCTGAAGCAGACCCTCCCTCCCTTGTTTAACTTTGTAAACTTTGTTACCTGCCTGCACTCTGCAGCTTTTGCTACAGTTGAGGCTTGGAGCCTTAGAAGACTCAGCTCCCTTGAGTTCTGAAGTTCTTTTGTTGTTAAAAAGGACTGTTATACTTGCTGTTGTTATAGGTGGAAATCTGTGCACTGTTCTAACCAATGAATTCTATAGGCTGAATGTTATACTAGTTAATGAGACTTATAAATTTGTAACCAGTAGAACCGCTGAGCCTAATCAATGAAATGATACTAAGTGTAACTCCATCCTAACTTTTAAAAAATTCTGTAAGGGCATAAAAGCCAGACTTCAGCACAGCTGAGGACTGTCCTCTTCGCAGAGATACCCCAGGTTGGCCCGCGTTAGAATAGAGCAGCACACTTGGCCTCTGAAACTCCTGAATGTGTTTTCCGCTCTCCTGGACTGGCTGAGCCAAGCTCTGAACTGCAACACTTGAGCTGCACACACTACCGGGCCTTCTGCTGCTTCACCATATACTGTATAAGTGTTCTACATAAGAGTATGTTATTAACAGTACTTGAACTCAGGTCATCCCAGGACACCAAAAGGAAGAGAATGGCTAAATAGTCAGAATAATCTGTTTTTATTCTCAGTTCAAGAAGAGTGTGCACATATCTTACATAATGGCAACTTCTGTATTCTAACATCCCCACCTACAAAACTTGGAAGATTCTGCATTTATGCGTTGTAGAGATATTGCGAGATGGGAGGAAAGGAAGGAGGGAGGGAGGGGAGCAGGTAGCCAGGCAGGCAAGAAAACTGGAAGGTTCAAAGGGTGCCTATATAAACTCAGAAACCAGAAATGTTACTCTACATAATTCTTGCAGAATTCAGACATTAAAATTATTACTCAGGGGCTGGAGATTTAGCTCAGTGGTTCCAGCGCCTGCCTCCCAAGCACAAAGCCCTGAGTTCAATCCGGTAACCACATACAATGCTGGGCATGGTGACTCACGCCCACCAGCAATCAATACCACATACCACAGTGCCAGGCGTGGTGGCTCACGCCTGTAACCCCAGCACTCAGGAGGCAGAGACAGGAGGATTGCTGAGTTGGAGGTTTGCCTGGGCTACAAAGTGAGCTCAGGACCAGCCTGAACTACAATGTGAGACCCTGTCTCAAAAAAAAAAAAAATTATTACTCAGTGTAACTATGACTTTCTATAACATTGTTTTTATCCACCACTATGGATAGACGCACCTTAAGGGATCCTGCTATGAAAAGCTAGAAGAAGAAAAGCTAAACACGTAGGAAGAAAATTAAAACAAAGAAAAAAATCACATATTGCTGAATGTTCCTGAACCCAACAGACGTAATTCTGAAAAAAAAAAATGCAGTAAGAAAAATGACATGAACCCATTTGAAATTAGAAAAAAGTAACATTTGTAGTGATCAAAATGCTGGGGGGGGGTGTTAATTTTCACAACCTAGCAAAACAGGCAGGCAAAAATACAGTAGTTGCGCCAGGCATGGTGGCTCACGCCTGTAATCCCAGCACTCGGGAGGCAGAGGCAGGAGGACTGCTGAGTTCCAGGCTTGCCTGGGCTACATAGTGAGCTCGGGGCCAGCCTGAACTACAAAGAGAGACCCTGTCTCAAAAAAAAAAAAAAAAAGTACAGTAGTGGCATTTCAACCCAGATGAAAACTCAGCAACTGGCTCTGGGTCACATAACTAAGTTATTAAAAGTAGGATTTGCCTGACTTTTAAAGTTTTAAATATTTTCACTCAGCTCCTTAAAAGAAATCTTGCTTTAAAGAAGTATATAATCTTTTCCTAGATAAACATATGCTATACATAGCTCTTGTGCAAATCCAGGTTTTTCTTTATGTATAATTTTAACTAGGGAGTAAGGGATACTACCCATCTATAAAATCGAATTCGAAGATAAAAGGTCAATGGGCCTAAATTCCACTGGGATGTACTCTAGACTAGTAATTCATTTATCTTGGGGTGGTGGATAGGCCAGTTGTAAATAGAGCAAACACTATGTGTTTATTATTTTGTAAAGGCAAAACTGTCATTTTTGAAAACGAATTTGTTGCATCTGAGCTTTCAAGTTTCTTTTTCCCCTATTAAATATTTAGTTGTGGTGATCTGAACTGTCCCTGAAAACTGACCCCTCAAAAACCATAAAGTGTCCATGCTGGATGTTTAGAGGCACCAAGTCAGTCGCTCTAGAAATTCTTTCTGGCCTCATCGTAATTGCTTTTTTTCAATAAATCTGGCAGTCTAATACGTAAATACACAAAGGCAGAACTGCTCTGAACACCCTCATTGGCCAGATGAGAAACTCACCAGGTTTGTGCTGACTTACCTTCCCCCGGGAAACACTACCACTTTATTTACTATTCTTGCATGTGTCTGTCTCTCTTACTGCACTTCTTTCTCTGGGCTAGGTCCGCGGTCTCTGACCCAAAGATGCCGCCCAATCGACTCCTGCACCCAGCCCGACCCAAAAGAGACACTAACTGCACAAGCTCCAAGTCCCTCGGTGTTCTCCTGCCTCAGGGGCGCGGAGACTTTAGGGGCCCCTCCATGATTACCCTTCGCAGGAGCAATCTAGACACTTCCCACCTGCAGTTCTCTGCACCCGGACTCCCCGAAATGGGTCGCCGAGCTAGAAACCAGGAGAGGAACGGAAGTTCTCGTCATCTGCGCCAGCCCGGAAGCCCCCGCGCGCGACACGCAGGGCCCAGAGTCATGCGGACCCGCCCCTTACCGGAGCCTGAAGGGACGTCGCGGAAGCCGGCGGTGGGAGCGAGAGTCAGCCCAGCCGCCGCCGCGACGAGCAGCCAGGCCACAGTCCGGGCAGCCAGGACGCCGGAGGCTGGACGCCCGCGTAGGGCGTGAGGGACGAGCTATGGACGCACGAGGGAAACCGCCTACGCCCCACGCCACCCCGAGAGTTCGCTGCCTCGGACTTAGCGGACTGGGTGGAGACCTAATGGCGCGCGCCGGCATTTCCACAGCCCCAGCCCTTCGGTGCGCTGTGGTCTCGAGTGGCCCGAGCGTCGTGACGCACTTCCGAGATGTTGCCATGGAAACGGTGCGGGCACACCTCACGTAATTAGTTAATTAGTAGTGCCGGAAGATAGTCGGTGGCTGTACCGGCTATCTCCTTCCCGGCCGGTGCTGCACCCCACTGTGAAGTCACCGGACAGTGACTGTCGCCTCTGGCGTCAAGGTCGATTTAACTGCTTTGTGCAATGCGGTTGGGTGAAAACAACCCTTTCTTGGAAGTTAGACGTTGGCCTACAGGAGAAGATGCACTTTCTGTATTGGTGTAAGGGTAAGAAAGTTATTCCTGCATGGTAGAGATTTGAGTAGGGAAAGGCTCTTCTACTCAGAGAAATCCGTACCTATTAGATGCTGCGGATGGGAAAGACACTTATCGAGATCCTGGCAGGCTGATCGCTGGGCGAGAAAGTATTAACTTCCAAGAATTAGAAGGGATGGGGATTTAGCTCAAGTGGTACCCCGCCAACCTTGGATGCACAAGAGCCCGCGTTCAATTCCGGTACCGCAAAAAAAAAAAAAAAAAAAGATTAAATGTGCCGTCCGTGGTCTTGAACTGAAAGAAATCTAGAAAGCGTGTAGTGCAGATTGGAACAGAAGAGCTGTAGGACAGATGGCTCAAAAAGGATAGAAGGGAGTGTGTGTGTGTGTGTGTGTGTGTGTGTGTGTATCTCAAACTGAAAATAGCATGTAAGCCTGTCATTAAAAAATAGAGGACCGAAGATTTAGCTCAGTGGTTCCAGCATCCGCCTGGCAAGCGCAGAACCCGCATTCAATCCCCAGTACCATATCACAGTGCTGGGCATGCTGGTTCTTACCTGTAATCCCAGCACTCAGGAGGCAGAGGCAGGAGGATTACTGTGGGTTCGAGGGTAACCTGGGCTACATAGTGAGCTCAGGGCCAGCCTGGATTACAAAGCGAGACCCTGTCTCAAAAAAAGCTAAAAAGAGAAAAAGACATAGGGGGCCAGGGATGTACCTCAGCGGTGCTGCGTCTGCCTAGCAAACACAGTCTTTAGTTCGATCTCTGGTACCACAAAAAACGGGGGGGGGGATAAAATTTGGAGGAGGTGAATGCCTAAAAGAATTGAATTGAAACTAGGGGGCTGAGATTTGGCTCAGTGGTTCCAGCGCCTGCCTCACAAGCTCAAGGTCCCTGGTTCAATCCCCGGAAACCACATACAATACTATGCCCACTGGCAATCAGTGCCTCATACCGCAGATGCCGAACTTGGTGGCTCATGCCTGTAATCCCAGCACTCAGGAGGCAGAGGCAGGAGGATTGCTGAGTTCCGGGCTTGCCTGGGCTACATAGTGAGCTCAGGGCCAGCCTGAACTACAAAGTAAGACCCTGTCTCAAAAAAAAAAAAAAAGAATTGAAACTAGATGCCTATGGAGAGGGATAGAGCAGAGGACAGTAATAGTCCTTTTGTTATTGGCATCTCATGGAATTATTTTCCAAACAGAGCATAAATGCTACTTTTTTTTCCCCCCAGTAACTAGGGCTTAAACTCAGCACCTTGTGCTTGACAGACAGGTGCAGAACCACTATGCTACATCACCAACCCAAAGACTACTTTAGTAAAAACAAAAGTTAAATTTTTTTGTGGGTGCCAGGTGTGGTGGCACATGCCTCCAATCCCAGCACTTGCAAACTGAAGCAGGAGGATCACTGAATTCAAGGCCAACTGGAACTACACAGTGAGACCCTCTCTCAAAAACAAAATAAGGAACCAGAGATTTAGCTCAGTGGTTCTGGTACCTGCCTCACAAGTGCATGGTCCTGAGTTCGATCCCAGTAACCACATACAATGCTGGGCGTGGTGACTCACGTCCACCAGCAGTGAAAACCACATACCACAGTGCCGGGCATGGTGGCTCACGCCTGTAATCCCAGCACTCGGGAGGCAGATACAGGAGGATTGCTGAGTTCGAAGCTTGCCTGGGCTACATGGTGAGCTCAGGCCAGCCTGAACTACAGAGCGAGACCCTGTCTCAAAAAAAAAAAAAAAGAATAAGAATTGATAATATAGATTATGGTATATCTAAAACAAATAGTCATTAAGATGACATTTTAGGGGCTGGGGATTTAGCTCAAGTGGTACCATGCCAACTTTGGACACACAGGGTTTGAGTTTGATCGCCAGTATCAAAAAACAAAAAAAAAGATTGCATTTTATTAAAATACTTAGGAAAAATCATATGGACCAACTTTTAAAAGTCAGGAAACAGTATGAATGATATACAAATATGCAGTAACTTAAAAAATAAAACTGCCAAGGGCCGGAGGGTTGGCTCAGTGGTTCCGGCACCTGCCTCGCAAGCTCAAGGTCCTAAGTTCGATCCCCGGTAACCACATATAATGCTGGGCGTGGAGACACACCCACCAACAATCAACAGCGCATACCACAATGCCGGACGTAGTGGCTCACGCCTGTCATCCCAGCACTCGGGAGGCAGAGACAGGAGGATTGCTGAGTTCACGGCGGCTTGCCTGGGCACCGTAGTGAGCTCAGGGCCAGCCTGAACTACAAAGCGAGACCCTGTCTCAAAAAGCAAAAAAATAAATAAATAAAACTGCCAAGGGAAAAGGACAGGGTGATGTTTTCTTCTACCCTTGCCCCACTTTTCCATAATATGTGTATATAATTATTGTTCTTTTTTTGTTTAGTTTTCTGAGCCAGGGTTTCACTACGTAGCTGAGGGAGGTCTTGAACCCACTGTATAGCCCAGGCTTGCCTCAAACTCCTGCCTCAGCCTCCCGAATGCTAGGAATGCAGTGTATTCCAGCAACCATACTTGGCTGGATCTTTTAAAGTCTATGCTCCTATAGTTATTCTCCAACAACCTAACTTTAGGATGGCATCATATGCCAAAATATTTGACATTTACAAGTTTTCCTGAGACTTATACCCACATCAAAAGCAATTCCTATAATTAAATGTAGTTTGGCTCCGAGGGTGGGGAGGGAAAGAGAACAGAATATGTAATCTGCAAAGAGCAGTGGGTTTTGTTTTGTTTTGTTTTGTTTGAGACAGTGTCTCTCACTTTGTAGTTCTGGCCCTGAGCTCACTATGTAGCTCAGGCAAGACTTGAACTCAGCACTCCTCCTGTCTCTGCCTCCCAAGTTCTGGCATTACAGGGATGAGCCACCATGCCCGGCACTGTGTGTGTGGTACTGATTGCTGGTGGGCATGAGTCAGCATGCCCAGTATTGTTATATGTGGTTACCAAGGATCAAACCAGGGACCTTGTACTTGCTAGGCAGGTGCTGAAACCACTGAGCTAAACAGTGCCAGAGCACTGTTTCTTGTAATTGGAAAAATACAGAGTGAGATAAATAATTTGGAACAAAAGCCACGTAAGATGTAATTGTCTTGGCCATCAGATTGATCTCCATCAGATCTGCCTCTGCCCTTCCACTTCCCAGTAATGGGGATTGAACAGAAGTCTTCATACATGCTAGGCAAGAACTTCCCCACCAAGCAACAACCCCAGTCCTTTTCATTCTGTTTTAAAACAGAGTCCCACTAAGATGTCTAGGCTGGCCTTGAGTTTGCAGTCCTCCTGCTTCAGCCTCTCAAATAGCACAGATTACAGGAATATGCCCCATGCCCACCTCAGGCCTGTGTTTTGAATCAGGCTTCTAGATCGCAAATATTTAGGTGATGTACAGGAGCTGTGTCTTATATATTAATCCATACCTTTAAACAAGTATTGTACAGTGCTTACTACATTCCAGGTATCTTGCTGAGAAACTGGTGAAAAGAAATATGTGCTCCCTATTTAGACTAGAAGAAGCATATGGATTAGAAGGGAAGATAGATGTTTAAACATGCAGTTCCAAAAAAACCTTTTTGAATAAAATAGTTGAGAAAATGCAAGGGAGACATATCTGGTTTGGTGAACCTCTCAGGTCAAAATGTTTATAGTTTAAAAAACCCAGCATACTTTACTACAGACCAGGACATTTGATAGACACTTCATTAAGTGATAAGTGGAAAAGGTGCTGTACATCAGTTCTTGAGCTTAGTTGCGGTTTCACGTAGTCTTCAGCAAGAGCACAGTGCACTAAACAGAAAAGCGAATCACATAGTACTCGCTTTGGCAGCACATGCACTAAAATTGGGATCTCACTGCTAGGCTTACCCATGAACAAACAACCCTTCATCCTCCAATGAACCAGAGTCTGAAAGACCCAACAAATGGGGATTAACTTCCAGGCCTCTGAGTACTGAGTTTCCCAGGCCAAGCATGGATTTCTAGAACTGGACCACAGCCAGCCCTGGTGGGGAGGAGGAGTAGAGGGAAAGAGATTCGTCCAACACCTACGTATTATGGAGGTTTTTTCCTCTTCGGCAGGAAATACTATGCAGCTGACACATCTGCATCGGATTTCCTCTGATTTATCCTGAAATATATGTCAGAACGATGTACACTGCCAAGAAATGCGGAATTAGGTTCCAGCCTCCAGCTATTATCTTAATTTATGAGAATGAAGTCAAGGGGAAGAATCGCCAACGCATCATGCCAGTCCGCAACTTTTCCAAGTTCTCAGGTATCTCATGTTTTATCTTGCCTCTTGTCTGAAATATTCTCTAAATCACCCAATAAGACCAGTCGCTTGCTGTGTAGTGACATGACCTTCAGAGGCCACAGACGTAGGATCAAATCGGGACTGTCAGGGACTAGATGTGTGACTTCAATAAATTATTTGCTATCAGTGAACTTGAGTTTCCTAGGATACATAAGGTAATGGATCATTTTTTTGTAGGTTGATAATTGATAATTTAATCCTCTAAGAAGTGTTGTGGATTAAATGGGACAGTATATTTAGTAATATTAATTCCTGTCTCTCCACCAAATTTTTTAATTTGTATATTGATATTTTATTTCTCTTTTTTTTATTTTTTGTTTTTTGAGGAACCTGGGATTGAACCCCAGGACCTTGGGGTTTCCAAGCAGGTAGAAGCTACATCCCCAGCCCCTATAGTCTTAATATTTTATTGATACCACTATTGCTGCCCAAAGTTATAATGTCATTTTTATTTGTCAGACATTTTCATCATTTGAAAGGTTTTAGCATTCTCTACCCAATGATTTTAAGTTACAGAAGTAAAAAAATATATACACTCTTCCACCTTCACACTCAAGAACTTCTATTACAAGGAGTAGTTCTATAATTCATTACCATATAGCCACTTGGCTATCATAGAGACAGTGATTTCAGGGTTTGGAGCTCTTTGTTCTATTTGGGCCCTTGTAATAGTCTATGGAGCAATAATTGTGGTGTATAGGATATACACATTAGACAGATTTTTTTTTCTCCCTCTTAGATTGCACCAGAGCTGCTGAACAATTAAAGAATAATCCACGCCACAAGAGTTACCTGGAACAGGTATCGCTGAAGCAGATAGAGAAACTGTTTGCTCTTCTACGAGGTCACTTGTGTGGACAGAGTCTGGCAACAACAATGGAACAGATTCAACGGGAAACAACCATTGATCCTGAGGAAGACCTGAACAAACTAGATGACAAGGAGCTTGCCAAAAGGAAGAGCATCATGGATGAACTCTTTGAGAAAAATCAGAAGAAAAAGGATGATCCAGATTTTGTTTATGATATTGAGGTTGAGTTCGTACAGGGTGAACTGCAGTCCTGTGGCTGGGACACTGAGTCAGCTGATGAGTTCTAACACCAGATGCCCAACTTGCAGGACCAGCGGAACATCCGTGTTTTTACAAACAATATAGAAAAATCTATAAAGAACCTTGGTTATAAAACCAAAACAGTTATACCTATTATGTAGATGCATAAGATATATAGGAAAAATGCCGGGCATGGTGGTTCACACCTGTAATCCCAGCACTCGGGAGGCAGAGGCAGGAGGGTTGCTGTGAGTTCAAGGCAGGCCAGGCTGCCTGGTGAGCTCAGAGCCAGCCTGAACTACAAAGCAAGACTCTGTCTCAAAAAAAAAAAAAAAAAAAAGTATAGGAAAAATAGTATAGGACTCTGCAGGTAAGCAGTGTGTAAACTAATTGGAAGATAACTCAGAAAGCAAATTAACCCTTCCAAGCTGCAAAAAGGATTAAAGGCAGATGCTTGATAAAAGCCAAAGGTCAGAGCTTAGTTTACTGTAGGGCAAAATAGGGAAAACTTTTCCTTTTAGCAGACTTCTGGCTACAATGATGATCTTTGCCTAGAAGCTTGTGTAGGATTCAGCATGACAGGAACTAGAAAAAGAGGGAAAATGGTAAAATGAAAAGAAATAGAAAATTTTTTGAGCAAATTATAGTTTGACAAGATCAGAGGGTGTTTATGGCTACAGGAAGTTATCCTGTAGGTCTTTATTTGTGTTTAACACTGTTCTTTGTGTGACTCTGGGGTGGAAGGGTCCCCTGCAAAGTCCCCTGCAGCTGCCAGTGGATAATCATGACAAACCGTGGGGGAATTTTGCCCCTCCAGGATCAGGAAATGCACACTAGAGACATTCTGAAACCTGGAACCTCTCTCTTCCCATAAGTGAGAGTTTGGTCTGTCAAATGGGAAATCCACCCATAATACATGAACAATAGTACTGCCAGTTTGTGTATGAAATTTGGAGGTATAAAGAGGATCTTTGTTTAACATGGTTATCTGTGTACAGATAACGTTTGTTGTCACTAGACTGTTATTTAAATCGGAAGAAATCCTATAATTTCTACAGGGATAGTAACATTCATTAAGTAAAACTGCAGAAATAACTTGTTCTATTTATGTTTATTCTCTTTAGCATTAAATGCTTTACTAAAATAGATACTTACGTAGCAAAACAGCCAGGGCTGTAGGGTACTCATTCATACCTCATATGTATTTGCCAAGATAGCAAAAGAATTTTCAGAATTAGAAATCCTTCTATATCTACATAGTACCCATATATTCCATTGTGTAGAAGTAGGTGATTTTTTTTTTAATTTTAAAAGTTGAACTTTGGGGCCAGAGGGTAAGCTCAGTGGTTCCGGCGATGGCTTGGAAGTCTTGAGTCTGATCCCTGGTAACCACATACAATGTTGGGCGTGGAGACTCACGGCCACCAGCAATCAATGCCACATGCCACAGTGCCGGGCGTGGTGGCTCATGCCTGTGGTCCCAGCACTTGGGAGGCAGAGACAGGAGGATTGCTGAGTTCCAGGCTTGCCTGGACTACATGGTGAGCTCAGAGCCAGCCTGAACTACAAAGCGAGACCCTGTCTCAAAAGAAAAAAGTTGAACTTTGGTGCTGAGGATGTAGCTCAGTGATGCTGCACCTGCCTAGAAGGCACAAGATCTTGAGTTCAATTCCTAGTACCAAAACAAAGAAAGAAAGAAAACTTAAACTTTGGTAATTTTTTTTGTCATGATTGCAAACTGTATTACACTAAATATTGTTTGTATACTTTGTTTTGCATACATACAAGGATATCTATGGAATAAATCCCTAAAGAGAAATTGGTAGGGGTTACATTATAAATTTTAGTACTACTGTTAGGTTACTCTCCATAAAGTTCAATTCGTTCATTATGCAACCTTAAGGCACCCATGATACCCTAAGCCTGTACTATCTTAGGATGTGGGAGACAGCAGCATATACCACAACATAAATATATACCAGAACCTTCTATATGAGAATGAGAAATCACCTGACTTTTGAGGGTCAATGTATCTAGTACAATAAATAAATTTTTGTTCATCTAGATATTAGATACATCTCATAAATGCACACCCAACAGAGAGGATCTGGTGGGAGCCTGGTTCTGGAAATTCATGCTCAGCCTATGCAGTACCTCAAGGCCTATTGTGAAAGTTCAGTTTGGTCCTGGTCTGGCCTCAGTCTGTTGGACTAGGTTTAGTTTCCAGTACCCGGAAGAATTTAAAAATTTAAAACAAAAATTTTAAAATGTGACAGATTTAGCTCAGTGCTTCCAGCGCTTGCCTAGCAAGCGTAAATTCCTTGGTTGATCCCTGGTAACCACACACCACAATACCTGGTGTGGTCACACCCACCCACCAGCAATCAGCACCACATACCACAGACCTGGGCATAGTTGCTCACACCTGTAATCCCAGCATTTGGGAGGCAGAGGCAGGAGGATTGCTGAGTTTGAGATTTCCCTGGATGACATAGTAAGCTCAGGGCCAGCCTGAACTACAAAGCAAGACTTTGTCTCAAAAAAAAAAAAATTAAGAATGTGCAAAAACACATGGCATGGTAGTATACGCCAGTGGTCTCAGGACTGGTGAGGCTGAGGCAGGAGGACTGCTCTGAGTTCAAGGCCAGCCTGGGTTATATGGTGAGTTCAGGGTCACCCTGAACTACATGATGAGAGTCTGTCTCCAAAAAAGTGCTAAAAATTTACACAGACATTCTACTAAAGATGTGCCATAGCAGGCCAGGTGTGGGGCACACGCTTGTAATCCCAGCATTCGGGAAGCTGAGGCAAAAGAATCACAATGAATTTGAGGCCAGCCTGGGCTACATGGGTTCAATCCCAGCCTGAATTACATAGCAAGACTTCATCTCAAAAAACAAAAAGATGTGCTGGACCCAATAAACAATTGAACAGATACTCAATATTATCAACCATTAGGTAAATGCAAATTGAAACTACAATAAGATTATTTCACTAGAACATCTATGATTAAAGAAAAGACCAGGTAAGCATTGATGAGGATGTAGTGAAACTGGAACCCTCACACACTGCTAGTAGTAAAGAGAAATGATACAGCAATCTCAGAAAAGTTTGGTAGTCTCTTAAAAGTTATGCGCAAGCTTAAAATACTAGCAATTCTACCTGTAGGAATCTATGTAAGACAAATGAAAACATGTCCTTGCAAAGACCTGTAAGTGAATGTTCAGTACAGCATTTCTGGTATATCCAAAAAGTAAAAGCAATGTAATGCTCATAAGTTGGTGAACAGAGGAGAAAAATGTACTCATAAGAGACTATCAGTAATAAGAAACTGATCTAGGTGTGGTGGCACATACCTGTATTTCTTGAGAGGCTGAGGCAGGAACATTGCCATGAGTTCAAGATCAGCTTAAACCACATAGCAAGACCCTGTCTCAAAAAAAAATAAATAAAAAGTTTTGAAAAGGCCCCATGTTCTATCTCCAGCACTGCGCGCGCGCGCGCGCGCACACACACACACACACACACACACACACACACACACACGAGAAAGGACAATAAAATGCACTCATTCAATAAACCATTTTATTTTTTCTGGCATTGCTAAGGGTTGAAACTAGGGTCCCACTTTCTCCCTAAGCTACTCCCTAGGCCATGGTAAATACTTATTTGAGGATTTACCCCGTGGAAACTCCCCAGGATGTTTGGAAAGGAATGGGTTTAATAGAATGGGAAAACAAAACAAAAGGTTGTTAGAGGCCAGTTATTCTGCCAAGAAAAGGTAGAGACTGAGGGTTTTAGTGTCTTCTTAGTGGACCAGGCAGAGCCACGGGATTGGAATGTGACTGGGGTGAAGACACAGGAAAGAGCAGGGAGTTTGGTGGGAAGAGGACTTTTTTCAATGGAAGGCTAAATGAAGTTGGATGAGTTCACCACAGATGAGGACAGAGGATTGTGAGGGTCAAACAAAAGCTGAGACTTCAAAGGTTGCCTTCTAAATAGGGAATTCCCACTCCCTTAAAAACTAGCAAAAGAACTTTTTTTTTTTTTTTTGAGACAGGGCTTGGCTTTGTAGTTCAGGCTGGCCCTGAGCTCACTGTGTAGCCCAGGCAAACCTCAAACTCACAGAAATCCTCCTGCCTCTGCCTCCTGAGTCCTGGGATTACAGGCGTGAGCCACCATGCCCAGCATTGTGGTATGTGGTACCAGAGATGGAACTCTGGACCTTGCACTTTCAAGGCAGATGCTGGAACCACTGAGCTCAATCTCTAGCCCCTTAGCAGATTTTTAAAACAAGACTTTCTAATAATTAAAAACTGATGCTATACTTGGGAGGCAGAGACAGGAGGATTGCTGAGTTCGCGGCGGCTTGCCTGGGCACTATAGTGAGCTCAGGGCCAGCCTGAACTACAAAGCGAGACCCTGTCTCAAAAAGCAAAAAAAAAAAAAAACTGATGCTATATCGAAATATAGGAAGAAAAACTCTTCAGTAATCTCATAACTTTCCTCAGAAATACTGTTGTCCTGGACCTGGGATTTAGCTCAAGTAGTACCATACCTACTTTGGAAGCACAAGGGCCTGAATTTGATCCCCAGTACCACCAAATAAAAACAAAAATTTGAGAAGAAAGAAGAAAAAGAAAGAAAGAAAGGAAAGAAAGAAAGAAAGAAAGAAAGAAAGAAAGAAAGAAAGAAAGAAAGAAAGAAAGAAAGAAGGAAGGAAGGAAGGAAGGAAGGAAAGAAAGAAAGAAAGAAAGAAAGAAAGAAAGAAAGAAAGAAAGAAAGAAAGAAAGAAAGAAAGAAAGAAAGAAAGAAAGAAAGAAAGAAAGAAAGAAATGTCATTCTTTTGCTTTATCTCCTTCTGGCTCTTTTCTAAAGATATGTCTTTTTTTTTTTTTTTTTTTTGAGACAGGGTCTCGCTTTGTAGTTCAGGCTGGCTCTGAGCTCACTATGTAGCCCAGGCAAGCTTCAAACTCAGCAATCCTCCTGTTTCTGCCTCCCGAGTGCTGGGATTACAGGCGTGAGCCACCAGGCCTGGCACTGTGGTATGTGGCATTGATTGTTGGTGGACGTGAGTCTCCACACCCAACATTGTATGTGGTTACTGGGGATCGGACTCAGGACCTTGCGCTTGCAAGGCAGGTGCTGGAACCACTGAGCCAACCCTCCGGCCCTATGTCTTTTTTTTTTTTTTTAAGAAAAATAAAAGCATACTCTACAAACTATTCAGTAATCAAATTTCCTTTTCTCTCAGTGATCTATGATAGGGAGAAAAATAAAAATAAATTTCAGCACACTCTTTTCAGGAACTGCATTAGTTCATTGTATGAATAGCTACTGTTCTAGATCACTTCATGTTGGCTCTGTTTTTTTTTTTTAAAGACAGGTTCTCTCTAAATAGTTTATTTTTATTCTTTATTTTTTAAAATTTTTTGAGACAGGGTCTCACTTTGTAGTTCACGCTGGCACTGAACTCACTATGTAGCCCAAATTAGCCTCCGACTCACAGCAATCCTCCTACCTCTGCCTCCTGAGTGCTGGGATTACAGGTGTGAACCACCACACCTGGCATTATGGTGTGTGGTACTAATTGCTGGTGGGCGTGAGTCACCAAACCTGCCATTGTGGTATGTGGTTACTGGGGATTGAACTCAGGACTTTGCACTTGCAAGGCAGGCGCAGGAACCACTGAGCTAAATCACCAGCTCACAAAAGAAATTTCCATGGTTAAGTTTGCAAGAAGAGAGCACTGGTGGTTGATGAAGCCCCAAATTTTTATCTTTGTAGCTAGGCATGGTGGTACATGCCTGTATTCCCAGCACCTAAGAGGTTGAGGCAGGAAGACTGGTTCCACTCTGAACTACATAGCAAGAGACCCTGTCTTCACAAAAAGCTTTTATAAAAAAGGTTTTATGGGGTCGGGGATTTAGCTCAGTGATTCTGGTGTCTGCCTGGCAAAAACAAGGCCCTAAATTCTATCCCTGGTGTCACATACCACAGTGCCAGGCGTGGTGGCTCACACCTATAATCCCAGCACTCAGGAGGCAGAGGCAGGAGGATTGCTGTGAGTTGGAGGCTAATTTGGGCTACATAGTGAGCTCAGGGCCAGCTTGAACTACAAAGTGAGATTTTGTCTTAAAAAAAAAGGTGTAGGGCCAGAGGGTTAGCTCAGGGGTTCCGGTGCCTGCCTCGCAAGTTCAAGGTCCAGTAACCACATACAATGCTGGGCGTGGAGACTCACGCCCACCAGCCATCAATACCACATACCACAGTGCCGGGCATGGTGGCTCATGCCTATAATCTCAGCACTTGGGAGGCAGAGACAGGAGGATTGCTGAGTTCAAGGCTTGCCTGGGCTCCATAGTGAGCTCAGAGCCAGGCTGGACTACAAAGCGAGACCCTGTCTCAAAAAAAAAAAAAAAAGGTGTAATATAAGACACAATTTACAGGATTATTTTATAATATTCACCCAAAAGGTCAAAGCACAGGAGGATGAGGGAACCGTCTGCACACAGGAGACCCAAAGAATCCAGCCGAGGCCTGGATCCCGGCAACGTCCCACACTAATCCAGCTGAAGGCCTAGAGCCCAAGGCAACGTCCTCCGCGAGTCTTGCCCGGAGCCCACACACAAGTCGATATCAAGGGTCTGCCCCGGAAAGGCCCAGAGTGGCAGCTGAAAGGTCTGCACCAGCAGGGTGAAGAGTCTGTGCCACCAGGCTGAGGGTCTGGCCCGGAGCCCAGGAGTGATGTTCAAAGCAAAGATCACAGCCCCTCTGAGAGAACAGCAGCTGCCCTTGAGCATCTCCTCTAAGGACAGCTAAATTCACATCAGGAAAACCAGCCAGTGGCAAGCTGCTCCAAGAAAATCAACAGCTAATTATCTTCCCCTTCAATTCTCTCTTTATGCCATTGGCAACAATCCTCAGATGGGTTTTCCGGGCCCAGACCATGATGACTGAGTTCCGCTGGGTGTTTTAAGTTGACCATTAGTTAACCCACCATAACTGCTTTACCTAATAAGGAATAATATTGATGATCTACTCAACATCCTTACCCTTCTTCCTTACTGCTTGCTGAAGCCTGTTTTGATAGTGCTTTAAGCCTCCTGCACAAATCTCAAATCCAGAGGCAAATTCTGACGGTGTGAAATAAATCCCAGTGGGATGTTCCATTCTCTTTGATTGGTTTAGAGATGAACATGACACCTAGTTCTGGCCAATGAAATGTCAAGGCAGTTCTACAAGGACTTGTAAGAAAGGTGTTCTGTATTTGTTGGAGAGAAGACTACTTTCTTTCTTTTGGCACAGTTGTCTGAATGGGAACCTGGAAATACTGCAGTCATTTTGTGGCAAGCTTGATGATGATATTCATTATTAAGGAGAGCAGGACAAAGGAAATCACAGGAAGACAGAGGAGTCCCCAGAGGCTTAATGCACTGTACCTGGAGCCTACCCTATGTTGGAACATGTAGTCATGTGAAATAATAAACCACTCTATTTTAAAAGCCATTTCATTTTATTACAGGTTCTGTTTATTTGCTTTCTTTCTTTGTCTTAAGCTTTGGTTTTTTTGAGACAAGGTCTTGCTAGGTATCCCAGAATGGGCCCAAACTTGTGATCCTCCTGTGACAGCCTTGCAAGTGCTGGGTAAAAACAATTTATTTTTTATTTTGTTTGTTTTGGTTCAGAGACAGGTTCTCATCTTGTAGCCCAGGCATGAACTTGCAGCCTTCCTCCTGCCTGAATGTCTTGAGCACTGGAATTAAAGGTATTTGCTACACACCTGGCTTGTTGCTGGTAAAAACCAATTTCAATTAGTGTTTTGTTTCTTTCTGGAAAACAAAATCCCTCCTGTTAAGAGAGAAGCAAGCTGGGCCAGAGATTTAGCTCAGTGGTTCCGGCGCCTGCCTTGCAAGCACAAGGCCCTGAGTTCGATTCCCGGTAACCACATACAATGCTGGGCGTGGTGATTTACGCCCACCAGCAATCAATACCACATACTACAGTGCCAGGCGTGGTGGCTCACGCCTGTAATTCCAGCACTCGGGAGGCAGAGGCAGGAGGATTGCTGAGTTCCAGGCTTGGCTGGGCTCCATAGTGAGCTGAGGGCCAGCCTGAACTACAAAGCGAGACCCTGTCTCAAAAAAAAAAAAAAAAAAAAAAAAAGAGAAGCAAGCTTCTTCTGTTGTCTCAGAATAGGCTCAGAGGCCTCTGGGAAGAGAGGGCTACAGGGCTACAGTGGACATAGCAAGGCGGGATTGAGGAAGGCCAGGAACCCAGCACGGGAAGGAAACTGGTGGACCTTGGAGTTCTGTGGAGCAAGGAGGCAGCTGAACAAAATGGTGGAACTGAGTCAGCAGAAGTACCAGCTTCTAGGCACCCTCAGCGCTGCTGGCCTAGAAAGTTGGGGTGGGGGGGGGTGGAGAAGGAAGCAGATGAAGCTCTTGGCTGGGAAGGGCACTGCTGCCTGAAGAGAGCCCAGAAGCTCAGCAAGTGCTGGCGCTCGGGAGACCCAGCAGCTGAACATTCTGGAAAGAGACAGAGGGAGAGGTTTCCACAAGTCAAGACAGTTAGAAAGGAAGTCAAGGGGTCCAAAGGAGGAGCAGCTCCCAGGCAGGGAGACCCTGAAGCATGGACGGGGGTGGGGTGGGGACAGAAATATGGACATATTTTTAAATGTGAGAAACATAAGAAAAAATTTCCTACACATGCTCCACCAAAGGCAAGCGAACAGACAAATGATAGTACATGTTCCAGATGGATAGTGCACCTTTCCCATGAAGTAAACCCGCTCTGTCACTCTCTCCAGTGCAGACACCTGATCCAAGAGCAGCTTCTCAGTTCCTGGTGTGATGATACTAGGTCAGCAAATTCTTAGACCACTTTCCTTATCACCTTTGACCGTATTTGTCCCACCTTTAAGAGTAGAGGCAGCGAGATTACCATAGGCCTTTTTACTTGGAAGGAAACTAATCAGAGCCAAGGAATCCGTCTTTTACTACTCTTAAACATTTCCCAGGCCCAGGATTTAGCTCAGTGGTTCCAGCATCTGCCTGGAAAACACAAGGTCCCAAGTTTGCTCCCCAGTAACCACATATTACAGTGCCGCGTGTGGTGATCACACCCACCAGCAATCAGTACCACTCACCACAGTCCCGGGCGTGGTGGCTCATGCCTGTTAATCCCAGCACTCAGGAGGCAGAGGCAGGAGGATTGCTGTGAGTCCGAGGCTTGCCTGGGCTGCATAATTAGGATTAGGGTTAGGGTTTGGAATAAACTTCCCCCAGAAAACCCCACTGGAGAAGCACAGACCCCAACCACCATGCTGGCACCGAGGTGTCCTACCTTTCCAGCTAATGATCTGGTCCTCCCTTCCGGTGAAGGACCCGTGTCTGTGGGTTTGCTCTCCCTTTCCCACCACCAAGCCCCAGAATGCATCAGGCGCTGGTTCACAGCTGCAGCTGAGGCTGGGATGAAGCACCAGTGACCCCTGGCGGCCTCTCTGGCTGGTTTACACTTTCTGAGACTTCAGATTTCAGTCTCTTCGTTGGTTGTGACACAACTTCGGGTCTACTCACGCTATGGGCCTCGGACTGCAGGACTTGGAGGATCTACCTGGAGGACTTGCTGGGC
>PVIC010022318.1:0-27758 GCA_004025085.1 Thryonomys swinderianus | reverse complement strand
TTCCTTCCTTCCTTCCTTCCTTCCTTCCTTCCTTCCTTCCTTCCTTCCTTCCTTTTCCTACTGCTTTCCTTTTGCCTGTTTGCCTTTCAGTTTCTCTTTCTCTCTTTCTCTCTCTCTCCCATACCTCAGCCTGGTACAGTTCTAGAAACTTCTGGAATGAATAGGAATATCAGTGAATTCAGTGCATACAAGGATAGATCTCTGCATTCTAGAAACTTATTTCCAACCTCTTCCACAAACCAGGAGGCTGAGACACTCGGCCTATAGCTCTGAACTGGAGGCCAGGTGCCAGAGGCAAGGCCCCTCATATCAGAGGCTTTGAAAACAGGTGCCTGGGTTGGGGAAGAAGTATAATTCTTGGTTAGTGAACCCTCCTTTGTCCTTCAGGTCTCAGATACTGTCTCCTCAGAATCTCTTCCCTCATTTTCCCCATGCTACTCACTTCCTCTTCTCTACATCTTATGGCCCCCCTCTGCTTTCCTCTGTCGTGGCCACTGGCACAGTGAACTCAGTTGGCCATTTGCTTATCTGTGTCCCACCATAGCAGACCTGGAACATTTGAGAGCAGATGTTGTGTCTTGTCTTTGTCTTTTCTCCATATTGGAAAGCTCTTTGAGTTTTGATGAGAGGAAGAGAGCCTAATTCAGAAACAGAGACCTCAGATGGCCATTTTCCCATCTTTGCAGGTAAGTATGTGTCCTCCAAAAAGAGCACCCACTCAAAACTTTGAACTGGGAGCTTCTTACCCACAGGAACAAGGATCATGGAGAATCCCCTCTTCTGGGATAATGAGAGCAGCAACAGCTATAAATTTCCAGCGGACAGTGGTGGCATTCAGGAGCCAGAGAAGGCAAGGCCTAGGGTCATGGCGGCAGCTTGATTTAAAAGAATCACCTGGGATGTGGGCTGGGTATTCGCTCCCTCACCTTTCTCACTCCTATTTTCCAAGGGTTCCTTGTGATTCTGCAAAATGCCCTTTAATATCTTTTTATGTTGAAATCAGCAAGAGTCAGTTTCTACTGCCTAGTATGTAGAACCCTGTGATGAGGAATTATGTCCACCTCAACCTCCAAATTGGATCTCTAGCCTCCAGAACCTCACAAGATAGGGCCCTGAGAGTGGCGATTAGGTTAAAATGAGGCAGATGTAGCAGGCTCACAAAGATAGGAAGTATGGACACGCCCAGAATCCCAGGGGTGTGGATACACAGAAGAATGGCATTTGAGGCAGTGTGGAGAGCGACCACCTGGAAGACTCAGAAGCTTAAGAGAAACCAAACCTATCGACCTCCTGATTTTGGATTTATGCCTCCAGAACAGAGAAAATTAAACCCTGTTATATATGCCATTCGGTCTATGTTACTTTGTTATGGCTACCCAAGAAAACTAATACAAATCCTGGCTGCACTTAATAATTGAATAAGTAATGAATAAATTCTTTGCTGGTCAATAATAAAGCAGGCATTGGGACAAGTTTACTATGCAAATAGGGCAAGACAAGAAGAGAGAGTTGAGACATGGTTCCAGACAGGAACCTAGGAAAGGAATGGCTTGGACATCCAAAGCAGAAGGGAGGAAGGGGAACCTGAGGGGACTCCATAACCTTAGGGAAGTGCTTATAGGGGTTGCAGAGCTGAAGGTTTGGGGTACACACATGAGGCATCATGGAGAGGACCTCAATTTCACCAGCAGAGATATGGGTTCAACATATGATTGTTCCACATACGATTTTCAGCAAATTACTAACATTTTTTTTAGCTGCAAATTTCTCATTAGTGAACCAAAGGTGAAAAATAATACTTGTTTCATGGACTTGTTAGGGTTAAATCAAGTAAGAATGCATATATAGAGCTGCCTACCATCAAATGTTAACCACCACCACCCCACCCCCGCCTTGGGCTGGAAAAGAAGAGAGGAAGTGCAGACCAGGAGAGAAGGCTAAAGAATTTCTTGGGCCAATGCACAACGCTCAAAGACTGAGATGAGCTCAGACACGCTCTGGATACGTGGTTTGGGTGACAAGAAGTTAGAGTCTAGGCATTAAGTAAAACTGCTGGAAGTCTGATGGGAGGGACGTTGTGATTATCATTCTGCCCCAGCTGTGTGACAGCTAGTGGTATTAGGAGCAGAATCCATCCCATTCTGTGTCTGGGTTAGGATTAGTAAAGTTTTGGGCAAACTGACAGTTGCGGGAGGAGGCATATTAAGTGAGAGATACAGCTGGAAACCACTAGTGCAAACTGAACCCTGCTCTACACCTGGCCTAGCCAAAATCAGGCCTATTCTTGGCCTTCCCTGCTATTACGGGTCAGGCAGGCTACTCTAGTGTTGGTTTAGATCGGCTCAGAAATTGGGCAGAGCTCAGCCTTTGGCTCAAGTGCATAGCATGAATCATAATAGTTATAATGTAGGAGTGATTACTTTGCAGCAGGATTTTCATGCATCTTCTATCCCTACATCATCACAACCCTCAGAGGTTCTTTCCAAAAGCAGAAACAAAAACACACAAACAAAAAAACAAAACAACTCTTTTTCAGAAAAGAAAATGGACTTCCAGAGACACCAAGCAACTTGTCCAAAGCTATACCATGCTGTTCATAAGCAGTAGAATCAATAGTTTGACAGACTCCAACGTGTGCCTGCTAAAGAGATTTTGATTGTTGATGATGCAAAGACATAATAATAAGAATTTCCTAATACGACAATAGATCCTTTCAAACACAAATATACCTCCTAGCGTCTTGAGTGGAGTCCACCCTCAAACCTTTTGATACCTCTACCAGAAACCCCTATAATGGGGGCAGCACTGTGGAATATTTTCCACAGGAAACATCTGCCCAAATATTTCGAAGGCTGCAAAGTGTCCCAAGAGGGAGAGGGGAAAGCCGAGGCCAAACACAAGCACGGTGATAAGTCCAGGTACCAGGTGGACTAGCGCGGAGAGAAAACACAGACTTCCTCTCTTCCGTTCCCTCTGGAAGCATGCTCTGCTAAAATAAACTCTTGCACAACTCACGCTCCCAGGTTAGCGATCTGGTTTTCTTCTAACAGGAAGTGACCTCTCCATCAAGGCACGGGAGGTGGGGGTGGGGATTACTGCCAATTACACGAAATATGTAGACATTTCATGTATTCACTATTAAGAGACCTCCACTTTATTCCCAGAGTCAATCAGAGGCCCGCCACAGGATAGACATTCTTTGAGTGTTTACAAGACAATCAATTTGTATAAGTTTTTAAAAATCCTTTTTTGTTTAAAGAAACCGACATAATAGAAAGAAAAGATCGAGTCTCTGCTAAGAAAAAGCTTTCTGAACTTTCCTTCAGCTCAACAGCACTTTAGAGTCTTTCAATAAACCAAATCCCTAGCCTCAAATAGAAAACTGCAACCAGGAAAGATTTTTAAAAATGAAATGCTTGGGCTGGAGATTTAGCTCAGTGGTTCCTGTGCCTGCTTAGCAAGGGCTAGGTCCCTGGTTCCATCTCTGGTAACCATATACAACAATACCGGGCATGGTGACTCATGCCCACCAGCAATCAGTACCACACATCACAGTGCCGGGGATGATGGCTCATGCCTGTAATCCTAGCACTTGGGAGGCAGAGGCAGGAGGATTGCTGAGTTCAAGGTTTGCCTGGACTACATAGTGAGCTCAGGGCCAGCCTTAACTATAAAGCAAGACCCTGTCTCAAAAAAAAAAAGAAAAAGAAAAAGAAATGTTTTTGAGTTGAAATGAGTCTATAATCACCTGAGTGTGTTATTCAGATTTATTGTTCCTTATATTTCTACTGCACTGGTGGCTTATAAGAGCTGGTCCTTATGTGCCTGGCATTGTTCTGGGTTCTGAGGAGCCAAGGATACTACCCCACCTTGATTCTGGCTTTTAAGAATGACTATAGAATATAAAGTTGCTAAAAAGGAGAATAAATAGACTAAACATCTAGTTAGTGGAGTCAAACTGGAGATTGAAGTTCCTAAAGGAGAAGATCTTCAGTTTGGGTTTTTTCCCCCTACAAAGATAGGTAGAAAAAAAATCTTCCTTATTTGGGGAAAAAGGGAATTTCCTGTTATTCAGTCCAACTAACCTTTGCAATATCCAGATTGATCTTTTTTCTTTTCTTTTCCTTTTTTTACCAGGGATCGAACTCACAGTCTTCTGATTGTGAGGCAGGTGTAGGTGACACAGCTACATCCCCAGCCCAATTTTCTCCTATTCTGTAGGTTGTCTCTTCACTTTGTCAGTTGTTGCCCTTGAACAGGCACCTTTAAATTAGATTTAATCCCATTTGTTGATTCTTGTTATTATTCTCTGTGCTGTTGGAGTTCTATGTAGGAGTTCAAGTGTTTCCTCTATGCTTTCTTTTAGCACTTTCAAAGTTCCTGGTCTTATACCTAACTCATTGATTCATTTTTAATTGGTTTTTGTACAGGATGAGAGATAGGGATAAGTTTTAGCCTTCTACATATGAATATATGGTTTCCCCAGCACCATTTATTAAACAGGACAGGACATCTAGTCTCTAATGTATGTTTTTGGTTTTGTCAAGAATCAGATAGATGTCATTGCATAGATTTATTTCTGTATCTTCTATTCTAGCACATTAGTCTCTATGTCAATTTTTTGTGCCAGTACCATACCATTTTTATTACTATGGTTTTTTGTAGTATAATTTTTTTTTTTTGAGACAGGGTCTCACTTTGTAGTTCAGGCTGGCCCTGAGCTCACTATGTAGCCCAGGCAAGCCGCCGTGAACTCAGCAATCCTCCTGTCTCTGCCTCCCGAGTGCTGGGATTACAGGTGTGAGACACCACACCTGGCACTATGGTATGTGGTATTGATGGCTGGTGAGCGTGAGTCACCATGCCCAATATTGTATGTGGTTACCGGCATCAAACTCAGGACCTTGTGCTTGCAAGGCACTGAGCTAAATCTCTGGCCCCTGTAGTATAATTTTTAAAAATTGATTTTATTGGTGCATTTTATATATGCATTATGATCACATTCAACATTGTACACTGTAATTTTTTTTTTTTGAGACAGGGTCTTGCTTTGTAGTTCAGGCTGGCCCTAAACTCACTATGTAGCCCAGACTAGCCTTGAACTCAGCAATCCTCCTGCCTCTGCCTCCCGAGTGCTGGGATTACAGGTGTGAGATACCATGCCCAACTAGTATAGTATAATTTGGAGTCAGTTATTATAATGCCTCCAGCCTTATTCTTGTTGCTGGGGATTACTTTGGCTATTTTGGGTCTTTTGTGTTTCCATATGAATCTGAAGATTGTTTTTCTAGATCTGTGAAAGATGTCATTGGAATTTTCATGGGGACTGCATTGAATCTATAGATCACTTTTGATAATATGGCCCTTTAAATAGTATTAATTCAGGGCTGAAGATTTAGTTCAGTGATTCTAGCGCCTTTCTAGCAAGTGCAAGGTCCCTGGTTGGATCCCTGATAACTATATACAACAATGCTGGGCGTGGTAACTCACCCCCACCAGCAAGCAGTACCACATACCACAGTGCTGGGCATGGTGGCTCACGCCTGTCATCCCAACACTCAGGAGGCAGAGGCCGGAGGATTGCTGAGTTTGAGGCTTGCCTGGGCTACATTGTGGGCTCAGGGCCAGCCTAAACTACAAAGCGAGATCCTGTCTCAAACAAACAAACAAACAAACAAACAAATAAATAAATGAATAGTATTAATTCAGCTGGTCCATGAATTTGGAAGGTCTTTCCATCTTCTGGTTTCTTCTTTTTTTTTTTTTTTTGAGACAGGGTCTCGCTTTGTAGTTCAGGCTGACTCTCAACTCACTACATAGCCCAGGCATGTCTCGAACTCAGCAATCCTCCTGTCTCTGCCTCCCGAGTGCTGGGATTACAGGCGTGAGCCACCACTCCCGGCCTGGTTTATTCTTCAATCTCTTGCTTCACTGTTCTATAATTTTTATTGGAGAAGTCTTCTATATCCTTCATTAGATTGATTTCTATGTATTTTATTGTTTAAGGTATTGTGAGTGGAATTGTTTGCCTGATTTCTTTCTTATATGGTTTACTGTTGGTATATAGAAAAGCTGTTGATATTTTACATATTGCTTTTGCACTACCAGTGCTTTGCTGAATTTGTTGATCAGTATTAAAATCTGGTAGAGTCTTTAGGGTCTTCTAAGTAAAAAGTCATACTGTCTGCAGATAAGAATAATTTGTCTTCTTCCTTTCCTATTTGTGTGCCTTTTATTTCATCTTTTGCCTAATTTCTCTAGTTAAAATTCAAGTACTATATTGAACAGGAATGATAAAAGTGGACATCTTTATCTTATTCCTGATTTTAGAGGAAATACTTTCAGTTTTTCCCTATCAGGTGCAATATTGAGATTTTGATAGCTTAACTCAAAAATATTTTTGGCTAATTATCAAATGGAACTAATTAATTCTGTTACTAAGATATTCCTATTCAATAGGAAATTGCTGAATTGAATTTTGCTCCCAAAAACATTCAGCCTGTGGTTATAAAATGGAAAAAGGGAGAGGATTTTTCCTTTTTCTTCTTTTCTTTCTAGCCACTCCCCTACCAGCCCTCTATTAATTCAAGTAGCATTTACCATGTGCCAAGTACTATGTGCTAATTTATATTCGCTTTCTCATTCAATCCTCATTGCAATCCTGGGACGTTAGAACACTTATTCCTCTTGACCATTACTAAAGACAAGGGAAGTTAAATCATTTACTCAAGGTCACACAGCTAGTACACAGGTCAATTTATATTTGCCATTTGTCTCTGAAAGCCTGTGCATTCCTTTCTATACTCGAGGTTTTTTTTTTTAGAGATAAAATGAGATAGGATACTTGTCCTTGACTAACTCACAGTTCAATGAGGAGAAAGACATGTAAAAAACTCGTTCACTTATTCTGTCATTTGACAATTTTTTTTTTTTTGAGACAGGGTCTTGCCTTGTAGTTCAGGCTGGCCCTGAGCTCACTATGTAGCCCAGGCAAGTCTTGAACTCTCAGTAACCCTCCTGTCTTTGCCTCTTAAGTGCTGGGATTAAAGGTGTGAGCCACCATGCCTGCTATTGTGGTATGTGGAACTGGGGATCGAACTCGGGACCTTGCACTTGTGAAGCAGACACTGGGACCACTTGAGCTAAATCTCCAGTTCTTCGACAATATTTCTTGAGTGCCTGCTATTCACTAGTTACCCTTGAAACGCAGGAGCCAACATAATTCCCTACTTCAAGGAATTTAGTCTTTAGCAGGCAGACAAATACAACCAAAATATTACAGTCAAGAAAACGACAATAGAATGTGATACTATCTCTAAGAAAGGATATATTGTGAGGCTTCAGAGGACAAGAGAGGGCAGATGTATCTCTGGGACAATTGAGGATGGTTCCAAGGACAAGGGTCATGTTTGAATTCAGGTTTGAAAAACGTTTAAGAATTTGCCATGAACGGCTTTTTCCACTTGTACAAATGCACTGCACAGGCTTGCTCTGAGTCTATACACATAATCTTTCTTCTAGACCAGTTCCTTGGTCCCCCTTGTTAAACTAATACCAGCTGAATTCCTGTTATCAGCTGGTATTAGGCTGCTGTTCCTCTGGCAGCCTTCCTCCACCCTGCAGCTGGACCAGAGTTTTACTATCATGATTTCCCACAGGACCGTGTGCCTACACAAAGCTAGGGGAGACAAGAGCTTTTGAGAACATCCACATGGTTGAAGCACAGGGTATATGGCTCACAAAAAAAATATCTGCAGAATAAGTAAATGAATGAATGAATGAATGGTCAAAAGTACTATCATTTCACCTAGGGAAGAAGCTTTAATTGTATTATTAAATACCTCTTTAGCTTACAGCTGGAATCCTTTCCTGAGAGCCCTCATCAGTTCCACACTCTGTCAAGTGCTACCCATTCTGTTGTGGTTTTCTGGCATCAGTGGGACCAGGCAGGAAGTCTCTGAGGTCCTGGTGCTGCTGGGGTCTGAATTGTAACTCACCAATTGAAACTCTAGGGCCCAAATCTTAGGTGCCAACTTGGAGAGAGCTTTCAAGTATATGTTCTGCCATAGGTAATTGGAGCCCTGGCCTCGAGGATGAGGATGTTTGCCGAGAGCAGCAATGCCACCACCACTCTTCAGCCTGGATTTCTCCACCAGAGGACACCCCAAACTTGACTTGTCCAAAATCAAAATATAGGACAAATCTTGGATTTTGGAATCAGATAAATCTGAATTTGTTATGTGGACTTTGGGCAACTTGTTTCAGCTCTCTTGAATTCTCTGAGTTTAGTTTCCTGACTGAGGCCCAGGAGGTTTTGAAATGGGGGAGTGCGCAGTTCTGTGCAGTTTCTTCCTGCAGCTGGAGAAGGAGGGGGATGGGCAGAAGGGACTAAACCAGAGGTGGATTTGAGGCTGCTGAATAGCCGTGTTTCCAATTACCAGGCAGAGCGGCCTCACAGCACACTCTTCACTGTGACCCTAGAGCCAACCTCATGCTGTTGCCTAGCAACTCACCTGCATCACCCAGGGATCTGAAGCTGGGGCCCCATGGAGGATGGGGAAATGACCAGTTTGATTACAAAGGCTATGGGGGAGTCCTACATCAGTTCATTCCTCAAATATTCAGAGGGCTCCCACCAAGTACCAGGCCCCATGCTAAATACGGAGGATTAACTCAAGAAATTCACAAGGTAGTAGGATGAAGAGTTTTCTTCATTCATTCAAGAAATATTTACTGAATATCAGTAGAAGTATGGATAAATAAATTGCAGCATATTCATCCCATTTTAATATACCCTCAGCATGAGAATGAATAATCTAACAATTAGACACAAAAATGGTATATGAAATATATGATGGGTGAAAGAAGCTGGAGAGTAAGAGGTATATTCTAAATGTCTCCTTTTAGATGAAGCATGAAAACAGGCAATACTGATCTACCTCTCATAGATCAGTATTGAAGATTTGGGTGACTAGAAGGGGCATGGAGGAAGCTCCTGGATTTCCAAGAATAGTTGTATAGATCAGGATGCAGGTTATATGGTGTTATATAAGTTTTTGGTTGTATCAATTTTTGCTGTTTGCAAAATTTTATTGAGGCTGTATGCTTAGGATATCTTAATGCTGCTGTATGCATATTATATGTCAAATAAAAGGTTTTTGTTGTGGTTTGCTAGGCAAGCATGGCACCACTGAGTTACATTCTTGGACCTCAATTAAAAGTTTTTAAAATATTGATTGAATACCTACTATGTACCAGGCACTGTGTATTGAACAGGCATTTAAAGAAAAAATTACAGCTCAGCATAATAAATACACAGGAGTTATGGGAACACACAGAATGGATGCTCCATCAATCCCACCCCATCTGTGGCAGAGTCCAAGCAAAGTTTCCTGAAATATTTTTTTAAATTGTTTGTTGTTGTTGTTGTTATTTGTTTGTTTTGAGACAGGGTCTCACTGTGTAGTTCAGGTGGCCCTGAACTCACTATGCTGCCCAGGCGAGCCTCGAACTCACAGAAATCCTCCTGCCTTTGCATCCCGAGTGCTGGGATTACAGGCATGAGCCACCACTCTCAGCACTGTGGTATTTGGTACTAGGGATCAAACTCGGGACCTTGCACTTGCCAGGCAGATGGTGGAACCACTGAGTTAAATCCCCAGCCCTCCTGAAAGACTTTGAATCAAATGGGATCATGCCAAGTAAGAAAGAGAAGGAAGAGTCCTTCAGGCTCCAGAAACAGGGAGGAGAAGGCAGAAAATGAGGCACAGGGGGTACATACACCCCAAACTGGAGAGCCTGGGATAACAATAATAACTGTCATAAGGCAGTTAGAAATAGTTGATGTTTATTTAATCCACTAACCACACAATAAAATAGGTGCTACTGTTTTACAGATTAGAAAATAGAGGTACAGTATGGTTATTTAACTTGCTTAAAAATCTCAGGAAGCAGAGAGAACTAGGCTACACACTTAGGTAGCCAATGCTGCCCAAGCCATTTGATCACAAACCAAGTCACTGAAGGATACTTAAACCCAGGACTAACAGTAGATTTCCGTGTGTCAAAGACTGTTCCAGTTGCTCCATGGAAAACTGCATTAGGTCAGATGAGGCAAGCATGGGGCAGGGAGTCCAGGATGGGTGGAGCTAAGGCCTCCAAGAGGGCAATGGCCACAGAGTGGGGAAGGAGATTTTAAAAACAACAAAGAAACTTTCTGCTTTCTTTTTATACACAATGACAGAAGTAAAATATATAAGCAAACACAGCTTGTTGTGTTATTTTTTTGGCTTGAGATGCAGGTAATCGAGTTAAACGTATTTCTCAGGAGTTGTGGCTCTAGCCCAGTGACACACCACTTGCCTCATATGCACAAGACCCTGCATTCAATCTCCATCAGTAAAAATTTTCAAAAATATACATCATTTATTAGTTCAGTGTCTTTGGTCTTTTTTTTCCTTGGGTACCAGGAATGGAACTCAGGGCTCAGACTTGCCAGGCAGGCAATGTATAGCTGTGCTACACTCCCGGCCCACTGTCTTTGGTCCTAAAGACTTTCTTTGTTTTCTTGTTGTTGTTGTTGTTGTTGTTTTTGTTTTGTTTTGAGACAGGGTCTCACTTTGTAGTTCAGGCTGGTCCTGAGCTCACTATGCAGCCCAGGCAAGCCTGGAACTCAGCAATCCTCCTGCCTCTGCCTCCTAAGTGCTGGGATGACAGGTGTGAGCCACTATGTTGGGCATTGTGGTATGTGATACCAATTGCTGATGGGCCTGAGTCACCACACCCAGTAGGACCTTGCAAGTGCTAGGCTGGTGCTGGAACCACTGAGCTAAATCTCCAGCCCCTTCTTTTGTTTTCTTGTTTGTATTTATTTATTTAGTCAGGGCCTTGCTGGCCTTGAACTCTCTATGTAGCCCAGGTTGGCCTCGAATTTGTGGTAATCCTCCTGCCTCAGCCTCCCAAGTGCTGAGATTACAGCCATGTGCCACCACTCCTGGCTTGTTTGTTTTTAAGAGGCAGGGTTTTGCTGTGTAGTTCAGCCTGGCTTGAACTGACTACGTAGCTCAAGGTAGCCTCAAATTCCTGGTAATCCTCTTTCCTCAGCCTCTCAAATACTAGGTTCACAAGTATGTGCCAACATGCCTGGATTCTCTCTAATTTTATTTCTTTAATCTCTTTTCTTTTCCCCAGACCCAAAGGTAAGTCTTCTAATTTAGTGACAGCCAACCTATGGCTTCCATGCCATGGCCTGCTGTTTGTTGATAACGAAAGCTCTAAAAGATTTGCCATCACTTCATCATGTACCTTTTTATATTTTCCTTGCAAAGCATGCATTTTCATAATATGTGCATTTATTTTTGTATTTATATAAATGGTACAAGGTTTCACATCTCATTCTGGATCTTATTTTTGCACTCCAAACTGTATTTTTCAAGATCTACCTTGGCTGCTAAGTGTATGGTTAATTGTTTCTCACTGCTTCCAAGGATGATAGAATCACAATGCAGTGGTGCAGAAAATTCTCCATTGTGGAGCGCAGGGACTTCATTGTAACCTCTGTCCATTAATTTGTGGTTTGAACTTGGGCAAGTTCTTTCCCTTGTTTGGCTCTCAGCTTCCCCGCTGCTAAATCAAAAGTGATTCTACCTCTAACCTTCCATGCAACTTCCCTCACTTTACACATGGGAAGTTCTGGTCCAGAGCATGGCAGGGACTTGATCAAGTCACACAACAGATATTAACAGTTCCTCTCTAGTTAGCCCACATTTATTGAGTGCTAGGCATGGTGCTAACTGGTTTAGATACCTAAGGCCTGCTGAATCCCTCCCCCCAGGGCCTCTGAGCAGAGCTGTGTTGATTTTTCAAAAGCAGGTGTGGAGAGAAAGCCTGTGGGCACTAGACAGAAACAATAGAGATATTAATAGGACAGAGCCTAAGACAGCACCTCCACCACTCTAATCATGCTGTACGGTATTGCTGGCCTCAAAAAAAAGGAAGGAGATTTGGTACACTGCTTCGTATTTGCAAGCTTTTTTATTTTTTACTTTTGTGAGACAGGGTCTCACGTTATAGTTCAGGCTGGTCCTGAGTTCACTGTGTAGCCCAGGCAAGCCTGGAACTCAGCAGTCCTCCTGAGGCATGAGCCACCACGCCCCACATGGTGGTATGTGGTACTGATTGCTGGTGGGCATGACTCACCTTGCTGGTATTGTATGTGGTTACCGAGGATCGAACAAAGGACCTTGCACTTGCTAGGCAGGAGCTGGAACCACTGAGCTAAATCTCTGGCCCTGCAAGATTTCTTTTTAGTGCTATAAAATTTACCAATAATAACTGCTGTAATAAAGTAAGATAAATCATCCATGTCTATCTGCCTGCGTAACATTATACAGGAGTAACTGCAACATAAATACAATTTTATACTCTCCTTTTAAAAATACTTTTGCTGTTGCATATGTTAACTGTTGTTTTTTTACTCTGTGCAAAAACCAAGCACTTTGGGTATTAGTTTATTTAATGTTCATTACAGTTCTATGAGGCAGGAGGTACTAATATTACTCACATTTTAAAGATAATTAAAAAGAAATACAAGCATATTATTTGTCCTAGGTCAGTGGATTTCAAGCATTTTGAATGAAGCCCATGATAGAATTATAGTTTATATTGAAGCTTCCATCAATACTACACCAAACCTTACTATGTAAGACTCAGTCTGACATTTTCTATTCAGTTCTTTCCTCCACCATCCTGTGACCTACTAACAGTTTGCAACCTGCAGTGTTCAGACACAATGCCCTAGAGGCTGTATATACTATACTCGCAACAGAGTTATACAAAGTTTGAAACTATTGTTTAATATGAGCTTTTATACTCTGAGCACCTGCTCTGTGTCAGGGCCTATGCTACAAGTTAGAGACATAACCTTAAATCAGACATGGTCCTGAGGTATATAATAGGAAACAGGGAGACAGATCTTTTCCAGAAGGGAAGGGGACCAAGGATGGGGGGGCGGTGGAGAGAAGAGGAGGAAGAAAATAGAATTGAGATGTTTTATGCACATGTACCAACCCCTACCATGAATGTAGTCATTGTGTATGGCAAACATATACTAATAAAAAATTTAGGGCCGGAGATTTAGCTCAGAGGTTCTGGTGCCTGCCTCACAAGCGCAAGATCCTGAGTTCCATCCCCAGTAACCACATACAATGCTGGGCGTGGTGACTCACGCCCACCAGCAATCAATACCACATACCACAGTGTGGGGCGTGGTGGCTCACGCCTGTAATCCCAGCACTCAGGAGGCAGAGGCAGGAGGATTGCTGAGTTCGTGTTGGCTTGCCTGGGCTACATAGTGAGCTCAGGGCCAGCCTGAACTACAAAGCGAGACCCTGTCTCAAAAATAAATAAATAAATAAATAAATAAAATTTAAATTTAAAAAAATGTATATTTATTTTAAAACGAGAAATTATAGATATTCCTGGGTGTAGTGGCCCATGCCTGTAACCCCAGCCCACAGAGGCTGAGGCAGGAGAATGGTGAGTTTGAAGCCTGCCTGTAATACACAGCAAGACCCCGTCTCAAAACAAACAAAACAACTCCATTCCAAGAAGTTGTTTTTAGAGGGCAGTCTGTGGCCTGGATACCTTCTTGGTCCTTTTAGAGCAACTGTCCACCCCACTATCTGCCCTGAACCTTTACTAATGACATCAGTTGGCACCTTTGGTCTCTGGCTTCGCCTTAGGTACAAATCATCAGCCTTGATGGAGACTGGTAAAGAGAGAGGGGAGAGAGGGCTGGGAAATTCATTCTGTGGTTATTTCCCTGCAAGTCTGCCTGTGAATCTCCACTAAGGTAACCGCCCCTTTCAAGATGGCTTGATATACAGGACCCTCTTCTCAGTTTGTGTCACTTTCCACACACACACACACACACACACACACACACTCAGGTCAAGGATTATTACAGTTTGAACTATCCTTGTTCTCCCATATCTCTCATCCACAGAGCTGAAAAAGTCCCTTTGTAAGAAAACTGTCATCAAATTAGTCCAGTCTGAATCATCTGTCTGCTGTTGGGTCCTTGCAATAGAAGTAAAGAAGGGGAACAAATCCCAGCATGAGTAATAGCAAAGAAAAGTGAAAATTAAATATTTTTGTTCTTTCATGTCCTTTATTGGATGGAGGATGAGTCACTAAAGCCAATGTTCAGTTCCCAGTCCTAATCTTCCTAGATTTCTCAGCAGCATTCACCCAGTTATAAGCCTTCTCCATCCTGGAATGAATGTCATTTGGGCTCCAGGGCACTAAACTCTTGGGAAGATTTTTGTCCTTCCTCTTTTTCAGTCTCTTCTCATTCCCCTGATCGCCTCATCTCTCTGGTGCTGAATATTGGAGCCACATGGCTGCCCTTGCTTCCATGTGTCTATTTCAGTAATGGTGGACCTTTTAGTGCTTCGGTGTTACAAACAGTCTGCTGCCACACATGTCATTGGTTCGCCATCCCTGGTCTATAGGATCATCATCTGGTACCATGGCTTTAAACACTCTGCACATTCTCCACTCCCACCTTTATCTCTGACCAACTAAGATCTCTTCCAATTCCAGAGTCATAAATCCAACCTAACTAGAGATGGAAGTGGTGTCTGGAACCAGCTTTCAAAGTCAATTATTACATTTTGAGGATTTTTGCAAGCCTTTTGTTACCTATTAAAAACTAAACTAAATTAACTGAGCCAAGGTAATATCCAAAGCTCAGGCCGGGGCCACAGCTCCGAGATGGAGCACTTCCCTAACAGGTATGACACCCTGGTTCAATCTCCAGCATTAGAAAAAGAGAAAAAGAAAAAGCTTACCATCAGCCACCAACAGCAAAATGTTCATAGCTGGTACAAAGACAGCAGAAAGGAAGGATGGATTAAGAACAGCAGCAAGGGGGGATGAATCCGAGCTGGGTGTTGAAGCATGAATAGGAGCCCAGGAAAAAAATTTTACAATTAGGAAATATGTCACTATTAACTTTTCATCATTTAGCAGAAATAGCCTCCTATGTGGATTTTAGCAGCAAATAGCTCGGCCAGGCTTGCGTGCTCCTGGTTGTGTAAAGCAGAGTTTTGGACATGAAGGAAAAGCTGAGAAAAAGAGACAGATGACAAGACAAGAGACCAATGGTTTCACAAGCAGAGTAGCTATAAGTAGTCATAAAATAAGCACAGATTTAAGAGCAGCCACTAGAAAGGGATAAGAAGGAGTAGGAGGGGTGGAGCCTTCTCTCACGCTGTGGCCCTTGCCCGCAGCACCCATTTTGCGGTTCTCCACTTCTGATAATGCTGTCTGCCTCTACAGACAGAGGCTACTTTGGTGATGCAGAAAGACCTCACGCTCTGAAATCCACAGGCCTCCACTGTTCATTATCCTATTAGCTGTGTGATCTTGTGCCCCTCCTGTCTTCCAGCGCCTTGTTTAGCTGGAGACTTACTGGGCCCTCAAGGCCCTTCTGCCCTGGACCCTGATAACCCTCCAGCCTTATCTGCCACGTGTCCCTTCCTACCCGACAGCCATGCCCTTCTCTCAGGCTCTGCACCTTCACAGGCACTGCTGCCCTTTGCCTCATCTGCCTGAAGAATCCCCATTACTCTCAGAAGACACAGATGCTGTAACCACCTCTAGGCCTCAGAGTCCTGGAGCTACAGCAGCAACTGGACACCTGCTCTAATTAGCCTTCTCTGTTTCTCAGCACTCCGTGTTCCCCTCTTTCCAGGACCTCTGCACTTGCTTCTGTTTCAACTAGTTAATTTTTATTCATTCATCCAAATTCAGCTCAAACTTCCCTTCTCCTACAAAGCCCTCTTTGGCTACTACGCTAGTTGGGGGGATACAAACCCTAACAGTTTTACAATTGAGTCTGACTTACTTAATACCTATCTTTCCCTGGGCAGGAACCACAACTGTGTTGATTATCTCTGCATGAGATACCTATAGCAGAACTTGCATAGAACAGGTCCCCAAGAAGTGCTTGTTGAATGACTGACTGAGAAACTAGCCCTTACCACGCTTTCCTAAATTTCCTGTTCACCTAGTTTATCTCATTGTGGTCGTGAGAGAGAGCCCCTGGCCCTCTGTTCCATCCTTTATGGGAGCTCTGCAGCTTTTCTGAGCCTGGGAAACACCATCAGTGCTGTTCCAAACTCTCCCATCATGGAAGGCTCAGGACACCAGCTGCTGGAAAAGTTGTTCCCACAAAGGCCCTTGGGGTGTTACTAATGTGGTGGCTTCTTGTACTTTCTACCTGAAGAATCAGACAGAAGCACTTTGGCACAGGAAAGAGGCTACTGATTTGCTTTAGCACAAGAGGGAAGGGAGGGCAGAAATCCCAGGCTGATCCTGCACTGGCTTTGCTCCATGTGCCTTTGGGCAATGGTGTCTGGAGCCAGCCAGGAAGATGGGTGCCAAGCTCAGGCTCTGGCCTTAACCAGCCCCATTTTGAGTCCGAACCTTAAGTCCACAGTTTTTATGGGATCTCTGGGATGGCAGGGACCCAGCTTCTAGATGTTGCTACGCACAGGTAGGGCTTGATTGCACCTGGTGTTCTCATGCCTCTCCAGGTGACTGTCTCATGGTCATCCTAATGCCCTATCTTGGTAGGACTTTTCTATGCTAAATAAAGGTAACCATTCAATGCATACAGTTCAGGGCTACTTTGTCCCTTATCACCTGGAATTTGCCCTTTTTCAATTGGGATAGTTAGTTTCTACTTGGGTTTTGGAAAAAGACAAATCACTCCCCTGCCTCACTGGGTTGGATTTAAATGATCTTGGTTTCTTTCCTGGTATCTCTGCTGACCACAGAGTGTTCACAGGCTGAGATCACTTCCCATTCTCCCATCTTCTAGAGTGTTCTCTTAATTTCACAGCCATGAAGACAGGCCTTTTTAACTAGCAATGCTCTGGCACATTTGTCAGCCTGCTAAGAAGGGCAGTATAGGGAGCCCAGGATTTAGCTCAAGTGGTACCGTACCTATCTTAGAAACACAAAGGCCTGAGTTTGATTCCGGTACCATTAAAAAAAAAAAAAGGGCATTTTAGCTGTGGGACAGCCAACCCACATCCCAACAGGTGGGGATGGAAAAGTCGGCCATCCTAGCTTACCAGCAGACAACTCTGCTCAGCCATCTCTGGCTGAGTCCACGACTGTCCTCGGGCCCGAGGAGCTCTCTGCTTCTCCCTCTGTCAACCCTGCTCCCTGAGTGTCGAGGCCACCGATCCTCTCTCCTGCATTCCAACCCCCATCTCACACCTGTTTCCTAGCGGTCTCCCTCCTCTTAGGCCTTGGGTCTTCTCTGAGCTCTTGCATCCACCGGTGGGTGTCCTTCCGTTATCAAAGTATTTGCCAAGCATTTCTCTACTACAATAGAGTCCCCTTCTCTATTGCCTGGGTGGACGGTGAAGGGAGGTTAGCCCCCAATAAACAGACGGGCACCCTCAGCACCCAGCCTGAGGCGATGCTCTAAACCAGATGCTGAGCTCTCCAACTTTCCACTCTCTTCCTACCGAACCCCAACATCCAGGGATAGAGGGGAGCCTCTCTAAGGGAAACCTTGTCTCAGGGGTGAGAATCGTGGCCCCAGGGTGAGTCCCACGCGCCCGGAGAACGACGGGGGAAACTGAGGTCCGGGGCCCGGCCCCCCACTGTCCCGAAGGACAGGAAGGGGCGCGTCCTGCCCCTCGGGCCGCCCCCTTCCGCCCCCCACGCCAGGACCCCGCCTGGTCTTCGCCGCCTCGGAAGCCAGTCATGGTGGCGGCCTGGGCGGCGGCGTTCCTACTCCTGTGGGCCGCGGCCTGCGCGCAGCGGGAACGCGACTTCTACGACTTCAAAGCGGTCAACATCCGGGGCAAGCTGGTGTCGCTGGAGAAGTACCGCGGATCGGTGAGTGCGCGGCCCCATGCCCGGCTCTCGGCCGCCCCGCCGGGCCCGCGCGCCTCCGGCCTCTCCGCGGCCTCCTCCCGCCCCGCCCTGCGCCGCGACCCCGCCCCTCCCCCGGGCCCCCTCGCCCCGCGTCCTCCTCAGGCCCCTACCCACCCCCGGCCCCTTTTCTACCCTGCGTCCGGCGACGACGTGGCGCCGCCCGCCCGTGCGCTGGATCCTGCCTGCACCGGTTTCGCTCCACGCGCCTTTGGGCAATGGTGTCCAGAGCCGGCCGGGAACATAGGTGCTGGGCTCGGGCTCTGGCCTTAACAAGCCCCATTTCGAGTCCGAACCTTGAGTCCCAGAGGACACTGTAGAGATGCATGTGCAGAGCAGAGGGAGTTAAGAGGCACTGGACCCAGACAGAGACCATCTTTCAGAGAAAACCCTAAGGCCCAGAGAGGGCTGTTGTTTGCTCAAGGTCACAAAGCACCCGAGACCAAAAGAACCTGAGGAAAACGCACTTGGCTGTGGCCCGCTCTCAGCAGACTCCTTGGAGGACAGTGCAGGCCGAGATACCAGAGTCAACCAAGCCAATGGGCCTCCTTCCGAGCAGGCATCTCAGCTCCTAGAGCTTCAGAGAGGAAAAGCATCCCACTGGATCTTTGAAATAAAAATGGAGCTTTCGGGGCCGGAGATTTAGCTCAGTGGTTCCATCACCTGCCTCGCAAGCGCAAGGTCCTGAGTAAGATCCCCGTAACCACACACAATGCTGGGCGTGGAAACTCACGCCCACCAGCAGTCAATACGACAATACGACACAGTGCCGGGCGTGGTGGCTCACGCCTGTAATCTCAGCACTCGGGAGGCAGAGGCAGGAGGATTGCTGAGTTCGAGGCTTGCCTGGGCTACATAGTGAGCTCAGGGCCAGCCTGAACTACAAAGCAAGACCCTGTCTGAAAAAAAAAAAAAAAAAAAGAATGGAGCTTTCCAGGCAGAGCAGGGTCCACATTAATCCACAGAAGTGGGTGGAGGTTGGGTTGAGTTGTGTTGTCAAGTTGTGCTCTGAGGCGTACAGAGCCCAGGGCTGAGGGTGGTGCTACACAGGCCAAAGGGGTCAGGAGGGACCTGGGGCCCTTGAACTTTGTGTTCAGAGGTCTGTGTGTGACACTGTGTGTTTGAAGACCTCTCCAAGTCTGTCTAGAGGGACTTGGGGCCCTAGTGTGGAAAAGTGGGGAGCTCTGTGGACATGTAGGCTCAGCATCCAGATTTAGATACACCACCCAGAGGTGGCTGTCAACAAGCTCTTCCTGGGAACAGGGCTTCTCTTTAGTGATGAAAGTATTCCATAAGCCTCAAAATTCTCACTTCTACCAGGATCCTGCGGTGGGAATCTTTGCTTTGACGACCCCTTCCCCCAGGATAACATGAGTTTCTAATGAGATGACTGTGAGAGCACTTGGTGAAGGACAGAGTGCTCTGTGCCTGTGTTTGACGGAGCGCAGCAGGAACCCCACCTAGAGCTCAGGACAGACATCCAAGAAGAGCAGATCCTGTTTCTATTGAGGCCTTCCCTTCCCTCAGCTCAGCAGAGCCCCAAGTTTAGCACCTGAGCAGTGCTGCTACTCATTTAGTCACTGTGCACCATCATTTAGCACCTACTGGTTACTAAGTTCTAGGCCAGGCCCTGGGCATACAGTGAAAAAAACACAAGTTTCCACCTGAGGATAGCTTATATAGATAGAGGAGAGAGACAATAAACAAGGAACTGAACAAGGTAATTCCCAGTAGCAATAAGTGTTAAGATAGTAATTGAACAAAGTTTCACAGTTACTAAGAAGTAGAAAGATAGGGCCGGAGGGTTAGCTCAGTGGTTCCGGCGCCTGCCTCGCAAGCGTAAGGACCTGAGTTCGATCCCCGGTTACCACATATAATGCTGGGCGTGGTGGCTCACGCCTGTAATTCCAGCACTCGGGAGGCAGAGACAGGAGGATTGCTGAGTTCGTGGCGGCTTGCCTGGGCACCATAGTGAGCTCAGGGCCAGCCTGAACTACAAAGCAAGACCCTGTCTCCAAAAAGCAAAAAAAAAAAAAAAAAAAAAAAAAAAGAGGTAGAAAGATAGTCTGGGGGCTGGGAATTTAGCTCAAGTGGTACCACTTCTACTTTGGAAGCACAAGGGCCCAAGTTCAATCCCTGGTACTGCAAAAAAAAAAATTTAAAAAGAAACCATCTAAACCCAGGCAGTCAACTTTTAATATCCAGGCCGTGAATTGCTAAATTTGGAGGGAAAACAAGGAATAATCATTGCAGGGAAGCTATTACTGGTGCTTTAGCTATGTCTGCTCGCTGGGAAATAAGCTTATGCAGTAATCCACAAACCCTGGCTCCTACTGCTGCAGAGTTCAGCCCTCGTGGCAGCAATGAGAAAGACTGACAGACAACTAGGGTGCTCAACCAGTGCTGAGTAGGGGTGAATAGCTAATAACTTGGGCATGTGCTTGCTTCTAGGGTATGATTATGTACTTATAGACTCCAACAGTCTGTGTATCCATCCAAGTGTATATCTGCACTAGTATATGCACATAGATAAATGAGATCCTTGGCCTCTATGAACCTAGCTTTTTGATGTCAGCGATGGAATTGGAAGCAAAATTTCCACTCTTACCAAAAAGAGTAGGCAGAAGCATATAATACTTAAAAATAAACAGCCTTTCAAGCTATCATTCCTTTAGTGAAACAGGTTGGAGGGGAGTTAAAAATCCCAGTTTCTCACCACCCTAGGCAGAGTTTGACCACGGATAGGGGAGGTTGTTCTAGCAGCATATGACCCCAAGGGAATGAGTCCTTCCTCCTTTGGTGGCACCAGAGTGGAGGAGTTATATTCAGTGACTCAGTTACTTGGCCCAGTGGTTCTCAGGGAAAATTTTGCACCCCAGGGAACATTTGGCAGTGTTGGGAAACATTTCTCATTGTCAGGACAGGCTCCAGTGGATCGAGGTCCTGCGGCCTGCCAGAGTCTCCAGTGAACAGGACAGGCCCCCGTTACCAGTAGTGTTGAGGTTGAACAGTTTGTGCCTGTGCCTGTCCAGTGCCCCAGGGATTGGACTCTGTGTATGAGACAGCTAGTGCAGTCCCTATTCTTCTCAACAAGTGGCAAGGGAGGGCCAGAGATTAAGCTCTTTGGATCCAGAGCCTGGCTAGCAAGGGCAAGGTCCTGAGTTCAATCCCCAGTAACCACATACAATACTGGGCTTGGTAACTCACACCCACTGGCAATCAGTACCATATACCACAGGAGTGGTGGCTCATGCCTGTAATCCCAGCACTTGGGAGGCAGAGGCAGGAGGATTGCTGTGAGTTTGAGGCTTGACTGGGCTACATAGTGAGCTCAGGACCAGCCTAAACTACAAAGCAAGACCTTGTCTCAATAAAAAAATTTTTTAAAGTGGCAAGGGAGCTGCGGCTGGACCAACTAGGCACAGAGCAGAGTTTTTAATCCTTTAATAATGTATAGCTGAAGCTACCGACATGGCTTTGGTGCCAAAATTCTAATTGCAGTGTTATAATCCGTCGGCCAACTTTATATTTATTGCTTAAGCTTTTAAGAAAATTAGGAATTAGTCTAGTGATCAAAGAAAATAGTGTTTGTTGGAGGGGAGGAAACAAAAATGGGATTGATCTAGGGCCAAGGATCCTTTTGTTAAAAGAAAAAAACCTATGTCTATCCACCCATGCAGGTATTTGTGTATGTGTGCAAACTTGATCATTTGGCAAACTCTTGACTTAACTGAGACTTTTCCTATGCCAGGACCGGAGATGACATGGACATAGCTCCTGCCCTCAGTAGGTTCCAGTTCTTGAAGGGAAACCCAAACATGCAGGCCACTACCAAGTGATGAGTGTTAGCTGAGACCTAAGTGAATCCAGGTTGCTTCTCTACTCTTCCACACCCCTGCCCCACATGTGTTCCCCAGAGTGTGCCTCTGTGAATGTGGTGTGTGTTTGTGAGAAGGTGTGTGCTATTAGCTCGTATTTGTTTGTGTCATAGGACATGTGCATACCCACTTATGTGTTTTGTGTACTTGTACTTACAGGTGTTCATGTATGTGTGCACACATCTGTAAGCCCCTGCATGCCTGATTTCATATACCTGTATGGACATCTTTGTATGTATGAGAGAGCATTGCACGTACATTGACATACATCCATAGTGTTCTTGTATGTGTGGGGAACATTAATTATCGGAGTTACAGATATGGGCATGTTGGGGCATGTACAACTGCGAGGCATATCACAGGTTGTGTGTGTGTCTAGGTCTTTTGTTTTGTTTTTGCCATCCAGGTGTCCCTGGTCGTGAATGTGGCTAGTGAGTGTGGCTTCACAGACCAGCACTACCGAGACTTGCAGCAACTGCAGAAGGACTTGGGTCCCCACCACTTCAATGTGCTCGCCTTCCCCTGTAACCAGTTTGGCCAGCAGGAGCCAGACAGCAACAGGGAGATCGAGAGCTTTGCCCGCCGCACCTACAATGCTTCTTTCCCCATGTTCAGCAAGATTGCAGTCACTGGTACTGGTGCCCACCCTGCCTTCAAGTATCTGACTGGTGAGTCTCATTGCATTCTCCTCTCATCTTCCTCAGCTGGATCCCTGGGCAGGAGAAGCCAAAGGCTGGGTGACCTAAGGCCCCTTTTACCCCTTTGGGTGGGTTAATGTTTTGTTCTAGTACTAGTATGCAACCATACCACCCTAAACGTGCCCAATCTTGTCTGTTCTAGCACTGATCTTAGGGGGAATGGGGGCAGCCAGGAGCTGAGGTGTATTCTTGCCTAAGAATATCTCCACATCTGCAGGTTTTGGTCAGTATAGATTAGCTGAGTTTATGGATTTATGCTGGAGAAGCTAAGATGCAGACAAAATTGTAGCCAGCTAAATTAGGCAGATGTTAACACGCAGTCAGAGAAAGACTGAACCCTCGAGGAGGTCAGCCAAAAAGTAAAGACATCAAAATGGTGTCATGTCTGTAAAAGGCCAGGCCTTGAGATGGAGACACAGTGGCTAGGCACACGTGCCTCTCTAAGAGATAAACAGCCACTTGTGATTGTACCATAATTAGCACCACACAGTACAGTAAGTCCAGAGAGGCATCAGACACCTTGGTGGGTGACCAGAGCATCTGGACCCATCCTCCTAATCCTCCTGCCCCTTCCCAAAAGACAGGAGTTAATTTGTCCTCCATCGAGGGAACACTGCATGTCTGCAGGAGACTGAGCAAAATGGCTGATAGGCATCTCCCATCTCGTATGAGAGGCAAAATCATTAGGCCACTGGAGGGAAACCTGTGCTAAAATTCCAGATCTTACTGTTTTGGCAGTGGTAAAATGAGGTTATGGACCATGCTTGTGCTATGACCCTCTTTCCTTTCTCAGGCCCTTTTCCTCCTTTGGGTTCATGCTTAGGGTTGCCTCTGTATCCATCATCCTGACCTTGCTCCACAACCTGCCACCTAGTAGAATAAATGGGAAATAATAGTTAGCAAATCTCCCCGAGGCAGGTTGCATGTCACTCTGGATCAGTCCTGATGTTTGCTTTTTTCTCTGTGTGCTTTTATTAGTTTGCTTTTTTCTCTGTGTGATTTTATTAGTTCTTTCCAGTTCCCATAGTTATAGGTCAGTCCTGGGCTTGCTTCCGAAGCACTTGGCAAGATCTTAAAGTGGCATGAACCTGAGGCCTGCTGAAACATGGCCCAGGAATCTCTTTAAGAGCTTCCTTCCCTTCCCATGATTCTGATTCAGTCCATCCATAGAATAATGCTTGGAAACCATTAAGATTTCATTAGAGCATAGTGCAATCCAATATTTCAAGGACATTAATAAAGGAGGATTTGATGCTGCTTTATCACAGAATCCTAAAGCATTCATTCTTAACCTTGATCCTGCATTAGAATCTCCTGGAGATTTTTTTTTTTTTTTTGAGACAGGGTCTCGCTTTGTGGTTCAGGCTGGCCCTGAACTTACTATGTAACTCAGGCAAGCCTCAAACTCAGCAATCCTCCTGCCTGTACCTCCCAAGTGCTGGGATTACAGGCTTGAGCCACCAAGCCCTGCATTTGTGGTATGAGTTACTGATTGCCAGTGGGCATGGCCACCACGCCCACTGTAAGTGGTTACTAGGGATCAAACCAGAGACCTTGCACTTGTGAGGCAGGCACTGGAACCACTGAGCTAAATCTCCAGCCCTCCTGGAGAATTTTTGAAAAACACTGTAGTCATGGCTGAATCGTGTCCTTCCTCAGTGATTTTGATTTAATGGATTCTACCCCAGGCATTAGGATTCCACCGAAAGTGGCATGACAGGAGTACGGCTGGGGATTCCACTTTGTTCTTCTTCTCCCTTTTTTCTCTAGAGACTTCTGGAAAGGAGCCTACCTGGAACTTCTGGAAATACCTAGTGGCCCCAGATGGAAAGGTGGTAGGGGCTTGGGACCCAACTGTGGCAGTGGAGGAGATCAGGCCACATGTTATAGCCCTTGTGAGGAAGCTTATCCTGAAGAAACGAGAAGATTTATAATCACATTCCCTCTTCTTCCACCCTATCCATCCCATCTATTTGTGTCTAGATGGCCAAACACAATGGTGCTTCAAAGGGCGAGAACCACCAAGTCTCTTCCCTTCACCCTTATCTCACCTACTCTATCACTCTTACCTAGGAAAAAAAATTTTTTTTTGCTATTTGAACCAAGGAGCTACTAATGGGTGCTTGTGACCAATGAGAGCTCTTGACAGTGAATCACCAGCCAATAAAAACCAATAGCCAGTGAAATATGTGGCAAGTAGAAGTATATGGAGTATACAATCTGCTGCTCAGTCAGGCCTCTGTCCAAATGGGGCTGATTCCTACCTCACAGAGCTGTTGTGAGGTTTAAGATGAAACACCTGCGAAAGTGCCTCAATCAGTGCTAGCCAAATAGGCATTCAATAAATATGTTTTGCATATAAACTCAAAAGATAATTTGTGATCGATAAAAATTTGCACCTAATGTGACTTTTCAGCTAGTGGAAACCTAGGCCAAACATTTCTTTCTGGTTGTAGGTTCCCTCTGTATATTATTTTTTTAATTACAAAAGATCCAAGGTTCGGGGCTGTAGCTCAGTGATAGAGCACTCTAGCAAGAATGTCAAGAGTTGTAAGGTTTTGGGATTGATCCCTAGTACTGTTAAAAAAAAAAAAAAGATGCAAGTTTCTTTGAACATTTGTGTTCTTTTTCTTGTTGCTGAGACAAAATACTCGACACCCAAGCTTAAAGGGGGAAAGGTTTATTTGGCTTACAGTTTGTAGAGATTTCAGTCCATAATAGGATGTCAGAGGGGCAACAGACCACCGCGGTGAGGACAGCAGAAGAGCAAGAGAGATTTACAGAGACCTTCTGCCCCATTTTCTTATTCAGACTACTGGGACTAGGGCAGTAGCAAATCAGTCACTCCTGGTTAGTAGATTAGCAATCACACGCCCTTAATCCTAGCACCAAACGCTTTACATTCACCCACCTCTGAGAAAGACTACAGGAGGCTTTGGGGGGGACATCTAGACACAGGCCATAATATTCTGCCTCTGGCTCCCCAAAGACTCATGCAGATCCCTTTATGCAGAAGGCACTTAGTTCATCTCCAAGAGCTGCCCAAAGCCTAACAGTTGCTGAAAAATCCACATCCACAGTCTCCTCTGAGATGTAAAGCAAACTTTCAGGTGTGAGCCCTTGTGCAAATGAAAAGAAAGTTAAACACTTTCAACATTCAATGGCACAAAATAGACATTCCCATTCCAAAAGGTTACAGACCATGGCCTGGGGATTTAGCTCAGTGGCACCGCACCTGGCTCACAAGTGCAACATCCTGAGTTTAATCCCTCGTACTGAAAAAAAAAAAAAAAAGGAAGATACAAAGAAATGGGAACAAGGCAAGTTCAAAATCCATCAGGGCAAACATTATACCCCATAGTTCCACTTCCAGCATCCCTAGCAGTTTGCAAATTACAAACTCCAAAGGGCTTGCGTGGCTCTGCCCACCTGCCATGACTTCTCTCTTGGGGCCAGTTCTGCTCCCTGCCTTCAGCTTTCCTCACCTTGTCGACGCTCAGGACTTCTCCAAACTTCTGGAGTCTCCACTGCACCTTAGGTTTCACACAGTGCCCTCTCAGGGGCACACTGTCTGGCTTCCCAGGCCTTCTTCTGAAATCGGTACAGAAGTCTTCCTGACCCCACAACTAGTGAATTTTACATGGAGCTAAAATCAACACCACGTGGATGATACCAAGGTCTACTTTTTCAGCCAATATCTCTGAATCTTTTCCTATCTCTTTCATTTCCCACCTGCCAGTCCCAAAGCCACGTGGCCAGGTAATGGCACAGCAACAACCCCATTTCTGGTACCAGTTTTGTAATCAGGATTTGCAAGGGAATAGATTTAATACAGGATGTATAATTTATAGGATTGCTTTATAATAGTCACCCAAAATGTCAAATCGAGAGAAGTGCAAGAGATCTAGCTGCACACTACAGACCCAAAGAGTCTTATTTGAGACCTTGGATCCCAAGGCAGTGTGTTGCACAAATCCAGCTGAAAGCCTAGAATCCAACGCAATGTCCAGCCAGTGCCCCAGAGCCCACAGCAATGCCTCATGCTTGTCTGTATGTAGGATCTGCACCCATAAGGCCAAAAGGCCAGAGGGGGAAGCCAGAAAACCTGCTCTGGCAGGTGAAGGATTTACTCCTCCAGGCTAAGGGATCTGCACTGGAACCAGGAAGTGACACAGTAAAGATCACAGCTCCCCTAATGAGAACAGCAGCCATTGTCAGAGACAGTGAGGCCCTGAGCTCCTCCTCCAGTAAGTACAGTCAACTTCGCCTCAGGAAAACCAACTGCAGCAAGCTTCTCCTAGAAAATCAATAGCCCACGATCTTACCCTCTAGTTCTCTTTTTAATCTATCGGCAACAATCCTCAGCTGGGTCTTCCATGCCCAGAACCATGCTGACTCGGTTCAGCTGGGCGTTCCAAATTGACCATTAGTTAATCTACCACAAGGCTCCAGTTTCTGTACTCATTTTCTATACTCTCAAAATCTAGAGGTAAACTTACCAGCAACTTGGTACAAAGGCTTCTAGGCTTTTTTAAAAAAATTAAGCCAAACATTATTGTCCTATTACTGACCAAAGGTATACTACAATGACAAATAGGCAAAGGATAAGAATAGGTAATTCACAAAAGAATATAGGTGGCCAATAAGATATGAAGACGTTTAGCCTCATTTAGGTCAGACAGATTTTTTTTTAAATGATAATATGCATACTGGTAAGAATGTGGGGAAATAAACATTTACATAAACAGGTTAATCCACAAATATTTAGGGGGTGACTTGATTATATCTTTAAAAACAAGGCTGGGAACTGGGCGTGGTGGCTCCCGCCTGTAATCCCAGCACTCGGGAGGCAAAGACAGGAGGATTGCTGAGTTCGAGGCTTGCCTGGGCCAAGGTGAGCTCAGGGCCAGCCTGTACTATAAAGCCAAGACCCTGTCTCAAAAAAAAAAAAACAAGGCTGGGGACTGGAGATTTAGCTCAGTGGTTCCAGTGCCTGAGTTCGATCCCAGTAACCACATACAATGCTGGGCATGGTGACTCACGCCCACTAGCAATCAATACAACATACCACAGTGCCTGGTGTGGTGGCTCACGCCTGTAATCCCAGCATTCGGGAGGCAGAGACAGGAGGAATGCTGAGTTTGAGGCTTGCCTGGGCTACATAGTGAGCTCAGGGCCAGCCTGAACTACAAACCAAGACCCTGTCTCAAAAAAAAAAAAAAAA
>PVIC010022317.1:0-27919 GCA_004025085.1 Thryonomys swinderianus | reverse complement strand
AGACAGACAGACAGACAAATGAATGAATGAATAAATGGTCTGGAGTTGCATCTCAGTGGAAAAGCCCTGGATTCAATTTTCAGCACTATATAAGTAAAACCAAACACTTTCCCACTTGAGTGTGCTGACTGCATCGTGCGTGAGGGCTTGACTGGTTCTGTGCCTTTCCTCTCAGCAAGGGGGCAATGTTAAGCTAGCTCCTTTGTGTCTCCCGTGATAGGAACTTCCCTGAGTTTGAAATGAACTGCCCAGCCCTGCGGCTTCCATGCACCTGTCACCCCGACCTCATGGCCTCACGTCCCTAGGGTGCTGGACTCGGAAAGTACCCTGCGATCTCAGCCATCTTCGGCAGTTATGGATCCATCTCAGCCACTTTAGCTAGTATCCTCTCTAGTCCTGAGCTCTTTACCCTGACCTTGTCCTGTGCCACTGATACCCCCTTATAGTTGGGCCCTGGCCTCACCATGACTGGCAGCTGCAACTGCTCGAGAGCACCCGTCAAGGGTTCAATTCCACGGCACCCCCTTTCGGTCTTTCCGGCTCCCCTACCTCCATCTCCTCACCAGCACCTCAACCAACACTGCCTCACCTGTGCCATGACCTGTCTCCCTCTAGACTACAGGGCTTTGCTAATTTTTGTACTAAAATGTTTCCTTTTTTTTTTTTTTTTACAGAGTCTCGCTTTGTAGTTCAGGCTGGCCCTGAGCTCACTATGTAGCCCAGGCAAACCTGGAACTCAGCAATCATCCTGCCTCTGCCTCCCAAGTGCTAGGAATATAGGCGTGATCCACCACGCCCAGCGTTTCCTCTCTTTAATTCAAATTCAAGTATGCCTTCTCTTTGCTTTGCTAGATTGAACAGCCCTTACAAGCATTATATTCACTGATGAATTCTCAACTTCCTTGGCCTCCTCAGACTCCAAAACCCAATTTGCTGACAAGCTGAGCACCCACTCCAGCCCTGTGGCCCAAGATGAGACCCACGTACCACCAGGTCTCGCTCACCACCAGCATGCAAGCCTCACTTCCACAGCATGTTCTCGCACCCCTCACTCTATATTTTATAACCGTTTGCTTCTCCCAACTCTTCCAAATCTCAGTCATCCTTCCAAATCTGTAAGCCCTGCTTTCTGGAGACCACGCCGGCCCTCAGCATCCTCCACTCACCCCACCTATGGTAACTTTGTGTCTGACGCTTCAATTAGCTAAGACAGAATGTCAGGAAACTTTGGCTGCTAGGCCAAATCCAGTTTTTACCCCCTGTGCTGAAGACTGTCAAGCTGAAGGTGGCTTTTACATTATTAAATGGTTGGGCCGGAGGATTAGCTCAGTGGTTCCTGCACCTGCCTCGCAAGCGCAAGGTCCTCAGTTCGATCCCCGGGAACTACATACAATGCTGGGCATGGAGACTCATGCCCACCAACAATCAATACCGCATACCACAGTGCCAGGCGTGGTGGCTCACGCCTGTAATCCCAGCACTCAGGAGGCAGAGACAGGAGGATTGCTGAGTTCGAGACTTGCCTGGACTACATAGTGAGCTCAGAGCCAGCCTGAACTACAAAGTAAGACCCTGTCTCAAAAAAAAAAAAAAAAGAAAATTATTAAATGGTTACGGGGAGAGTCAAAACTTTTTTCTCAGTACTGGGAACTGAACCCAGCGTCTTCACACTGAGCTGCCTCCCTTTTTTTTTTTTAGAGAGAGAAAGTATTACTGAATTGTTAACTTATCCAGGCTGGGCTCAAACTTGCAATCCACCTGCCTCAGCCTCCCAGGGTGATGGGAATTCTGCCAGGAACCAGCATGCCCAGTTAAAACAACATACTTTATGATATGGAAGTCATATGAAGTTAGCTTTTTTTTTTCCTGAAAAAATGGTCTCACTATGCAGTCCACATTGACCTTGCACTCAGTGGATAGCCCAGTGGCCTTGAACTCATGGCCATCATCCTGCTCAGCTTTCTGGGTGCGTGGATTACAGGAGTGCGCCACCACACCTGGCTTTAAATTAGGATCTCAGTGATTAGAAAACAGTTGTCTCAGAGCACAGCCATACCTTATTCATATCTGCGCAGTGTCTGTGGCTTTTTGGGCTTGCAGCAGCAGAGTAGTTTGTACTGAGAACCAGGGCCTGGAAATACAGTGACAAATACTTCGTGGCCCTGTGTCACTCATATTCTTGGTTGTATGGTCCATATCTGCAGCACGTAACAACTGCGCTCCTTGAGGTGGTGGTCTATGCCAAACGTCACAGTTCTGCTTCTCACCCCCACCACCTGGCTTGGCGCTTGGAAACCCACTGACCCCACTTCCGTGCCCGTCAGCGGGCTCCCTGCCTCCTGTGCAGGGGTCTCGCCCAGCAAATCACATCATTTTTTCTTTTTTCTACCTACTAGAGTATCATAAAGCGGTTATTTCTCCAATCTTTGAATATGTGAAAAGCAAACCTCCTCCCTGGCCTCACCTACCCACCATCGCGTGCCCAGTGGGGTCTAGGCCGCCCGCCTCCTGGGGTCCTGCCAGTTAGTGCCCTCCTTCTCGCAAAAACCCTCAGTTCCTCCAAGTCCCTTCAAACAACCCACTACACTATGAAAATGCTCGGGACAGTCAACGGAGGCCCGGCTCCCCATATCCGCAGCCTCTCTGGGCTCTTACCTGGTTGGTGAGCAGGCAGCGTGTGACACCCAGGGTCACTTTTTCTGCCTTAAAGCCCTTTTTCACCATGACACACCCTCCAGGCTTCCCCACCACGCCCTCTTGACTTTCCTCAGGCCTGCAGGATGCTTCCTCTCAGCTTCTTTTTCCTGGGCCCTTTCTCACCTTGTTCTTTTTCTCTTCTTATCACTGTCCTGTGTGTGTGTGTGTGTGTGTGTGTGTGTGTGTGTGTGTGTGTGTGTGTGTGTATGTCTCATGCTCATGAGTGTGGGTGTGTGTGTGTGTGTGTGTTATGAGAGTCTAAACTCAAGACCTTCACTCCTCAGTTACATCCTCAGAGCTGTTTTATTTCGAGACCAACCCTTGCTAAGTTCCCCGGGCTGAGCTCCACTTTCCCTCTCCCTCAGCTTCCCACAGCACTGGGATGAGGGGTGTATCCACCACACGCGACGTGGTCTGCCTTTCTCAGACTGCCCCTGCCCTCTCCTTCAGAGTATCCTTCAGTGTCAAAGCTTTGAAGCCCATCTCTCTTGCTGAGGAGTCCAAATAGATCCCCAGCCCGGACAGATCCTGCGGTCGCTGGATTCACATCTCCCATTTCCCTTGAGCATTCAGAGACAACTCAGAATCAGAACGGGGGAGGGGGCAGGGTCATCCGCCCCTGATCACTGCTCCCCCTCAACCAAGGTGCTTTGTTTTCCTTTCGCCTAAGGGGATTACAAACTGGGAGGAATCTGTTTCAGCACTATGTCGAGTTTTATTGGACTTCCTTTCCTAGGGCATTTCTGGGCAGAGACTTGTGGGACAGTCACATTAGATCAGGCTGCAGACTTTGGGTCTGCAGGGAGGTTCTAAGTACTGGGTTCAATTCCTTCCCATCTGTCTCTGCCCATGTCCAACCCACCACCCCAGTGCAACAAACGCACCTTCACACTGGAGCTACAAAAACCAGGTCACAAAAGGCCCAGAGGGTTAGCTCAGTGGTTCCGGCGCCTGCCTCGCAAGGGCAAGGTCCTGAGTTTGATCCCCGGTAACCACATATAATGCTGGGCATGGAGACACGCCCACCAACAATCAACACCGCATACCACAATGCCGGACGTGGTGGCTCACGCCTGTCATCCCAGCACTTGGGAGGCAGAGACAGGAGGATTGCTGAGTTCGCGGCGGCTTGCCTGGGCACCATAGTGAGCTCAGGGCCAGCCTGAACTGCAAAGCGAGACCCTGTCTCAAAAAAGCAAAAAAAAAAAAAAAAAAAAACCAGGTCACAAAAGCTGGGAGACTGGAGGCCCTGGGAGGGAAACTGGAAAGAACCAGGTCTTAGGCAGCAGCTTTAGCTCAGTGGCACTGCTGCCTGCCTTGCAAGCACAAAGTCATGAGTTTGATCTCTGGTAACACACACAAAAAGAAGCAGGTCTCCTTCCTGCCCTGGGGGTGCAGGAGGCACTGGTAGTGGTGAGGAGCATTGAGAGAGGACTCCGAGGGCCTCTGTCCCACTGACCATCGCCTCTGAAGGGAGGCTGCTGAGGGGGCCCCCTGACGGATGGAGACCTGGGCTGACCCCGTGTTCCGGTGAACCCGGTGGGATTCCTGCCAACAAGAAGACTTTCAGTGGGTAGCTAGGCTCTTTGCTGTATTGAAAATTATAATCCTACTTTTTTTTTTTTTTGAGACAGGGCCTTACTTTGTAGTTCAGGCTGGCCCTGAGCTCATTATGTAGCCTAGGCTAGCCTCAAACTCACAGCAATTCTCCTGCCTTTGCCTCCCGAGTGCTGAGATTACAGGTGTGATCGATCCATCACGCCCGGCACTATGGTATGTGGTATCAGGGATTCAACTCGGGACCTTGCGCTTGCCAAGCAGACACTGGAGCCAGAGCTAAATCCCTGGCCCCTATAATTATACTTTTCAAAAAATACTAAAACCAGCCAGGCGTGGTGGCTCATGCCTGTAATCCCAGCACTCGGGAGGCAGAGGCAGGAGTATTGCTGAGTTTGAGGCTTGCCAGGGCTACATAGTGAGCTCAGAGCCAGCCTGAACTACAAAGCGAGACCCTGTCTCAAAAAGAAAAAAAAAACTAAAGCCAAAGATTAAAGCTGCTCCCCCTCACTGCCACCAACGTTCCTGTCCAGAAGTGAGGTCTGGCTTTCCCTCCCTTCAGGCCTAACTCCTGGGAAGCCCTCCGTCCTCTCCCCTCCCACTGCTCTAGGTCCACCTGCCAGTCTCCTCTGATCTCACCTCAGATGCTACGGTCCCCTCATCGTTCTCCCGGCCTCCTCCCAGGGCAGCCCTTCTCCCCCAACTCCAGGTCCACTCAGAGCAAACACCGTATCACCATATCCGCCAAGCCCTGGCGTGTAACCTGGCCTCCTCCCTCTCTCAGTGTGGCTGTCCCACTTAGGAAGAAGAAAGTGCCCCGTGCCCTGGACCTCACCCTGCTGCCCCTCTCTAAGTGGGTGCTTTCCTTGAACCAGGTAAGCTCCGCCCCTCACTTCGCCCTGCTCAGAGGTCCTCTTGGGGGGTGACCAGTGCTGCCTGACACTACTCTAGCAGCTCCTAATGTGTTGTAGAAAATATGATAATTAAGACGTGGTTCTGAGTATGTGACCGTGACAAGGCCACACGTTTTTGTTCCATTCGCTTTGACTATCCCAACCCAAGTGCTTGGAACTCTGAAAGTTGTGCGTTATTTCCCCATCTCTATAGATCATCGACTGTCACAAGGTCACAAGTTTAACTTGTACAATCTAGGTAGTAGGCAAAGTTGAAACAGGGAACCTGAGTGGACAGCAGCAGGTAAGCCGGTTGGTCCTTAACAAATGGACTTTGATCTGAAAATGACAGCTCGGCAGAGGACCTGGACTGTGATTCAGGACAAAGTCAACAGGCTGTGATTAGGTAACGTCCTGTTGGAGAGGTGCCCTGAAATGGCAGGGCTGGAAGGCCAGGGAGACAGGAAACACCTCCGCCGCAGGGGGTCCAAAGCAAATTCTAACAGGGTCTCGCTTTGTAGTTCAGGCTGGCCCTGAGCTCACTATGGTGCCCAGGCAAGCCGCCGCGAACTCAGCAATCCTCCTGTCTCTGCAAAGCAAATTCTATTTAGGCCAGGGAGGAGAAGGCGACTGGGGAGGCTGAGGTTTGTTAGCTCTCCCAGGTACTGGTCCATCTGCTCTGCCACACTGCAGCAGTAAATCCAGTAATCTGTCCCTTCACTCATATCTACATGGTCAGAGTCTTCACCCTGAACCCCTGGCTTCCCCAGGAGGAGCTGTGCTGTTACGGTGGCTTCAGGCTCCCAGCAGAGAGGACAGGGGACGCACTGGTGAGGGAGGGCCTGGCAGAGGACAGGCTTCCAAAGCAGACATGTTGGCACAGGGCTGTAAACCTAGCTCTCTGAAACAGGAGGTTCACAAGTTTGGGCCTAGCCCGGGGAAATTAGTGATTTGGCAAGACCCTGTCTCGAAATTTAAAAAAAAAAATTAAAAACAGCTGGGGATGTGGCTGAGAGTAAAAGCCCTGTGCTCAATCCCAAATACGGCAAAACAGTAACAACAAAAGAACCAAACCTTCAGGTTTTCTTTAGATAGGATCTTGCTATGTACCCCAAAATGAGCTTCAGTTTTCAATCCTCCTGCCTCTGCCTCCCTAGTGATGGGATTACAAGTGTGCACTCGCACACAGGACTATTAAAATGTAATTTACTAAAATATAATTTACAAGTCAGGCAATGTGACACAAGCTTCTAATCCTAGCACTTTGGAAGCTGAGGCAGAAAGCACATGTTCAAGCCTAGCCTGGGCAGTTTAGAGACTTAGTATGACAATGTCTCAAAAAAAGGCTGGAATGTAACTCCGTGCAGACTCTAGGTTTAATCCCCAGTACTGGAAAAAATACATATAATTTACATAGATTGAGAGTCACCATTTCCCTGTGAATATTGGAGAATCTATGCAGTTCCAAAGCAGCTCGGCCTGCTTTGGACATCTGTATGGACACAGAGGTCCCCATGAGCACCTGTGCACGCTTTGTGATTGGTTTCTGGGTGCCCTGAGCTCTGCTGGGGACTGAACTCAGGACTGCAGACGTGAGGGGTGGGGTGCTGTCTCTGCCTGTGCCCCAGCTCAGCCCTGAGGGACTGGTTAATAGGAAGCTGAGGCAGGAGAAGAGCGACTGCTTAGCAGGAGAAGGCTCTGGGTTTAATCATTGGCACCACAAAGCTTGAAGGAGGGACAGAGATAAAAACCACTGTGCTGCTACTACAAAGGAAAAAGCATGCAGCACTACGAGAGCCTGTCAGGTCATCGTCCTGGCAGTGTGGTTGTGCTGGCCACTGCCTGGGCGCCACTAACATTGCTTGTGCTTTGTGCTGCAGAGTCAGGAACCAGGCACGTTGATTTCCTCCTATGTCATGGAATGTCACAAGTGCCACATACAAGAGAATAACGGTCCTGTCCCCTGACTGCAGTAAACGACAGGTGCATGGTCCCAACGACCCCAGAGCTAATTAGTGATCAGCACCGAGCAGAGTTGAGGTTTCCGGCTTCCAAAGCCAGGGGTGCTCTGCCTCCGGCGTCAGAAGCTAAAAGTGAGCTTCTGTCTTCACTGTGGTTACCAGCTTCTGCTGCAGTCCAGCAAACCACAGCAAAAGCTGCAGAGCCAGTTCTTCAAGAAGCCTCCTGTGTTTCTTTGCTGCATTTTATACTTGTCTGTGGTAACTGTTTCCAGGAGGAAGCAAACTTGGTTTCTTTTCTTTTTTTTTTGAGACAGGGTCTCGCTTTGTAGTTCAGGCTGGCTCTGAGCTCACTATGTAGCCCAGGCAAGCCTCGAACTCAGCAATCCTCCTGCCTCTGCCTCCCGAGTGCTGGGATTACAGGCGTGAGCCACCACGCTCAGCACTGTGGTACGTGGTATTGATTGCTGGTGGGCGTGAGTCTCCACGCCCAACATTGTATGTGGTCACTGAGGATCGAGGATCGAACTCAGGACCTTGTGCTTGCGAGGGAGGAGCTGGAACCCCTGAGCTAACCCTCCGGCCCTTGGTTTCTTTTCTTGAATGTCGCATAGATGACGGGTGGTAGCCAGTCTATAGCAGGCATGGTCAGTCCTCCCACCTCACCCGTGCCCTGTGGCCCAGCCCTGCAGGCACCCCTGGATGAGTGGTCTGCAGGGAAGGTGACAGGCACAGCCCAAACTCCCTAACCCAGCACAGCAGACAGGTCTTGTCCATCATGAGCCCACCACTTCTTTTGGTTTGTGGAGACAGGCACTGTCTATGTAGTCCAGCCTGGCCTTGAACTCGGGCAGTCCTCCTGCCTCAGACTCCCGAGTGCTGAGATTACAGGCGTACACCACCACGTTTGATTTCTTTTTTTGCTTTTTTGAGACATGGTCTCACTTGGTAAAAAGGCAGCCTTTTAAATTCCCTGTGTAGTCCAGGCGATCCTCCAGCCTCAGCCTTCTGAGCATTGGGATTACAGGAACACACTACCAAACCCGGAAAGAATTATTTCCCTGTAGCCAGGGCGTGGGCTAAGTGATTACTTCATTCAAATGCAAATGACCCCTAAAAGAGGAATGAGAATCACAATACTAACTAACTGTAGTGCAAAGGACCTCCAATTATTTTGACTCCACTAGAGGGAAGAACCCTAAGGCTTAGTGATCATAGTTTTAATGAAAAATCCCCTCCCATCCATTGCATAAGCAGGCAATGGGAGTACATTCTACAGTACTGTTGTATTTCAGGAGGCCTGGTGGTACATGCCTACAAAGCCAGCACTCTGGGAGACTAGAGGCCAAAGTATTGCAAATTTGTACTCAGTCTGGGCAGCTGTGGGTTAGCCATGGCCTGTCTCAAAGTAATTTTTAAAGATAACTTTGTAGTTTATATGAAGACCTTGTGTTCAACTCCCAGCACTACAATAAACAAAAGATTGTTTTAAGGGTTGGGGAGTGTAGCTGAGTGGTAAACTCCTTGCCTAGCACACAAAAACCCCTAGAGGGCCAAGAATTTAGCTCAGCGGTTCTCGTACCTGCTTGCAAGTGCAAGGTCCTGAGTTCGATCATCAGTACCAAAATAACAACAACAACAATAGGGGCTAGGGATTTAGCTCAGTGATTCTGGTACCTGCTTCACAAAGGTAAGGTCATGAGTTCAATCCCCGGTACCAAATAAATAAATAAATAACCATAATGATAATAATAACAAAAACAAAAACCCCTGTGTTCAATTCCCAGAACTGCAAACAAAAATTGTCTTATGCCAATTTATTTTTAGGTACTTTATATTTGTAGCAAGTAGTTTTACACTTTGTGGAAATGTCCTTATGTCCTTATTTTCAAGTATTTTTTTAAGTCTATGAATGTAATGAAAGTTATTTATAGTAACAAGTTGGCCCTCCGTATCGGGGGTTCTGTGTTTGCAAACTCAAATTTAGAAGAAAAACATTCAGAAAAAAATAATCCCAGACCGGGCGTGGTGGCTCACGCCTATAATCTCAGCACTCGGGAGGCAGAGACAGGATTGCTGAGTTCAAGGTTTGCCTGGGCTACATAGTGAGCTCAGGGCCAGCCTGAACTACAAAGCGAGACCCTGTCTCAAAAAAAAAAAAAAATCCCAGAAAGTTCCAAAATGCAGAAGTTGGATTTGCCGACCGAGGAACACCGTGTGAACACATGTGATGTGGAGATGCCTCCACCACTCTCACTCTGGATCCAGATCTGAGCACGGCCTTGTCTCTCCTGTAGTTCAGAAGAAAAGCAGAATCACATAGGCTGCTGCCAAACGACTGAACAGAGAATGACCCCGTGTCTGACCTACTAGAGTTTCACCTTTAGAAGTTAATTTTAGGTTATAACAGCCAATTCACAGAGGTTTGGAAATAAATATCTGCCTCCTGCATTCTCAATGAAACACACTTAAGAAGAGTTCAGGTAAGAGGAGGCCGAGGCAGGAGGATTGCAAGTTTCCAAGTTCCAGGTTAACCTGGTCAATTCGGAGGATGGTCTCAAAATAAAAACTAGAAAGGGCTGGGGTTGTGGCTCAGCACCAAGACCCTGGACTGGATTCCCAGAGCAGAGCCAGGAGGAGGGAGCTCTCTGGGAAGTCTGTAGAAGCAGGTGTTGAGGACTTGCAGGGTCCGGTTGGTCTGTTGGTCCTGGAGGGTTGTTGCATAGAAAATCCGTCACCCAGATGCCCAGTGGCCAGACATGATCTCTCACTTCCAAGGGCCAGTAACACAGGGAAGATGAGGACTAAAGTAGTCAAGAGGTGGGGTGCATGTCTGTCTTCCCAGCACTCCAGAGACTGAGGCAGGAGGATCGCGAGTTGGAGCCCAGCGTGGGCAACTTAGTGATCTAGTGAGACTCTGTTTCCAAAAGGGCTAAGGCTACAGCACAGACAATGTGAAGGTTCTGGATTCAATCTCCGTTCTCAGAGAAAACACAAACAAACCAATGGGAACCAGGAGACTGGAGGACTGCAGGTCTCCTGCTTCTGAACTGACACGCAGGCAGGAAGTGTTGTTTGGCAGATCAGAGATTCCTCATTCTTAGGCTGATATTTTTAAAGATAAGTACAAGGAGAATGATTATTTATTGTTTTGTTGCAAGATTTCACCCTGCACTCCTGAGGCTGAGGCAAGTCTGTCAAAGTTCAAGCCCAGCCTGGACTACATAGTAAGTTGGAGGCCAGCACAAACTACATGGCAAGAAAAACACAGAAGCAAAAAGATTTCATCCTACACAGAAACCTTGAGTTTACATGAGTGACAGAGCCCTTCCCAACACAGCAGACTGGAAGGGACTTTCTTACATGGTGGAAGTGGAATCAGAACGTGGAGTCACTTCAATGAATTCCAACTGTGTGGAAGGCAACAAAAAAACTAATACATAAAGGATGGTCAAGTTCATGGGCTTGCAAACCAGCAGAAGATACCATAACATTGATCCATAAACAACACAATTTTCAGTAGAAAATCTGTTATAAAAAGAGACTATGCAAGGCTCATGCCTGTAATCCCAGCACTCGGGAAGCAGAGGCAGGAGGATTGCTGAGTTTGAGTCTTGCCTGGGCTATATAGTGAGCTCAGGGCTAGCCTGAATTACAAAGCAAGACCCTATTTAAAAAAAAAAAAACTATGCAAAGATAAAAATATTAAAAGTTTTTTTTTTAAAAGAGATTATGCGTACAGAGGAGAGTCAAAGAAGGTGTCCACAGCGAGAGAAGACCTTCTGCAGGGGGTAGTGATGAATGAGGACTTAGAGGATGGAAGGATCCAAAAAAGAGGCAGGGAAAGCATTCAAAGAACTGGGCTGGGCAGCTGGGAAGGCAGAGCCCCTCAGCAGGTTTGAGGAACTCATGGGAGAGAGGTAGGACAGCTCAAGGTCAATGGCGGGTGGTCTGCATAATGGTTTGACATGGGACTTTAGACTCCTTGAATCCAAATCCCACTGGTTCATATACCAACTGTGATCTTGACAAGCACAACACATAACTTCCAGGAGGCTTCAGTTTGTTCATCTGTAAAGAGGGATGAAGGGCAGGAAACCCCTCACAGCACTTCTGATGCTGTGGACTGGGGACTGGCCTAGAGCCCAGTAAATATCAGTGTCAGCACCCTGTGTCCCCTCCATGACACCCATCCCTGACTGAGGGGCTCCTCCTGCACTGTACTTATGGGGACACTGCCAGCCCAGGTGTTGTTGACCAACTGGTTTCAGAAACTGGTTTCAGACAGGGTCACAGCCCTCAGGCTCTGCACACCATGGGTCCAGACCACAGGGCCCCCCAAACTGGTGTCTGTGAACCCTGGAGATGAGACTGATGCTTCCATAGTGTCTTTTTAAAAATGTTTTTGGCTTTAGTTTTGGGGGGTTGTTTTGTTTTGTTTTTTTTTTAAGTTTTTTGAAACAAAGTCTGACTTTGTAGTTCAGGCTGGCTCTGAGCTCACTATGTAGCCCAGACTGGCCTCAAAATCACAGCAATCCTCCTGCCTCTGCCTCCCAAATTCTGGGATTACAGGTGTGAATCACCATGCCTGGCTGCCAGTCTTTCTCTTTAGTTCATTCTGTGTCTGTATGAACATTAATAGGTTAAATCTGAGTAAGGTTGCTAGGGGTTGAGCCCAGGGCCTTTGAACTAAGTTGCATCCCTAGCTCTTTTTAAAATTTGAGTCAAGGGGGACAGGGATTTAGCTCTGCGGTTCCAGCATCTGCCTTGCAAGTGCAGTCCGGAGTTCGATTCCTGGTAACCACATACAATAATACTGGGCATGGCGACTCATGCCCACCAGCAATCTGTACCTCATACCACAATCCCAGGCATGGTGGCTCACATCTGTAATCCTAGCTCTCAGGAGGCAGAGGCAGGAGGATTGCTGAGTTCAAGGTTAGCCTGGGCTACATTGTGAGCTCAGAGCCAGCCTGAACTACAAAGTGAGACCATGTCTTTAAAAAAAAGAAAAAATTGAGTTAAGGTTTCTCTGTCACTAAGTTGCCCAGACTGGGCTCCTGCAGTCCTCCTGCCTCAGCCTCCCAGAGTGCTTATTTTGTTCTTTGTTTTGCATTCCAGTCACTCTCAAAATATAAACACCAAGCAGAACACAATCAACTCTTCTTTGTCTCTCTCACTATCATCAGGATAGATTTGAAAAGCCCTTAGAACAGCTTCTCAGACAGCCAGCTGGACACACCAATCCCTTGGGACTCTGGAAGTCCCTGAAGTCCTGGGTTGACACCAAGTTCACAGGCCAATGCTCCTGGAAAAAGCACTGAGAGCAGGAATGGCAGCAGGAGCATCTCAAGTTCCAACCCAGCCTGGGCAACTAAGCGACGGAGTGAGACCCTATTTCAAAATAAAAGAATAATAAAGAAGAGAAAGACTTGAAGATAGAGCTCAGGGCAAAGCTAGGTTCAATCCACAATAATATAAATTAAGCACAGCTTATATAGAAAATAAGAGGCTCTTTTCTAACTCTCTAAATTTATTAAAAATATTAAAAGGTTGTTCTCTGTCCTCCAGAATATTTCTCAGTTAAAAAATAATCAAAACAGTATTCTAGCTGGGTAGGGTGGCATACAACTTATTATAATCCCAACACTCAAAAGCCTGAGACAGAAGGATCACTTCAAGTTTGAGGCCAGCCTGAACTACATAGCAAGACCTTGCCTCAAAACACCAAGAACTGGCCCAGGGATTTAGCTCAGTGGTTCTGGCGTCTGCCTGGCAAACTTAAGGTCCCAAGTTCGATTCCCAGCACCACACACCACAGTCCCAGGCATGGTGGCTCATGCCTGTAATTCCAGTACCCGGGAGGCAGGAGGATTGCTGAGTTCAAGCTTTGCCTGAGCTACATAGTGAGCTCAGGGCCAGCCTGAACTACAAAGCAAGACCCTGTCTCATAAAAACCAAAACCAAAATGAAAACAACTAAAAAAAAAAAATCACAATACAAAATACCTCTTTTCTCAGTGTCTGTATAAATGTATGGCTTAATATTCCACATAATTCACGGACCCAAACCCAGTTCTCTGGAGTGCTAGGCGATCCCTCTGCTCTTGATCCACAGCCCAGGCCTTTTTAAGATTGTTTGAGATAAGATCTCATGAAATTGCTGAGGCTCACCTCAAATCTGTGACACTTTTGCCTCAGCCTCTCTGTAGCTGGGCTTACAGGCAGGTGACCCTGAGCTGGGCCTCGCAGACTGCTCTTATTCTTAGACTGTAAGTCCATGGCAAATTCAGTGGAAGGTCCAGTGTTCTAACTTGTACCCACCCCACCAAGAAGCAGGGCTCCCACTGTGCCTGCTGCATGTTTGTTAGAGCCAACAAACCCCCTGGCCACGGCCACAAGGGGCTCCCCCTTGGTGTGACCAGTGCGGCCCTTCCTGACACCGCTTCCCATCTCCTTTTCCACAGAATCGCATACACGCCACTCTTTATTGGTCTTTTCTGAGTGGCTCAGTTTCTGCACTGTTCTTCGTGTCTTACAGTTTTCTTTTTGGTGCTAAAGATTGAACCCAGCACCTCACACTCACTAGATAAGCACTGTGCTTGAGTGAAGTGCTTGTTTCCTTTTAGCTCTGAGTTACAGTCTGTTGTCTCATGTATCACAGCTTGCACATCCAATCAGCCAACTGAAGAGCATCTTGGTTGCTTTTAAGCTCTGGAAATTATGGATAATGCCACTATACAGTTTTGTGTAGGGCTATATGTGAACCTAAATTTCTTTTCATGTTCTTGTTGTTTTCTTTTTCTTTGTTGTATTGTTTTGTTGGTGCTTTGTTGACACAGGGTCTCATATGTAGCCTAGGCTGACCTTGAACTCATGATGATCCTCCTGCCTCACTCTCCTGAGTGCTGGGATTATACCTTGCCTGGCTTGCTGTTTTAAGACAGGGTCTCACTATGAAATTCAGCCTGTTCTCCAACTCATGGTGATCCTCCTGCCTCAGCTTCATGATATGCACAAGCATGTGCTATCATAGCTGGCAGTGAATGCAGATTTCTCTATTTGCTAGTGTGATCGCTTGGCCATAGAAGTCTGTTTACCTATGTAAGAAATTACCAAGCTGTCTTCTACTGTGACTAGCAGTGAGCAGATTTCCCCTGCTGCCCCACATACTTCTTAGTGTTCAGTGTGGCTAGGACTATGGTTTTGCTCTCTTGCAGGTGAGTGGAGACAGCTCATGGCCGTGTTAGTCTACAGTTCTATAGTCAGACATGATGTGCTGCACATTGGCACAGGCTTATTTGCTGTCCATATATCTTCCTCGAAGGGCTCCAGGGGTCTTACCCATTTCTCTAAACTGCAGATAACCAAGGTGGGTAGAGACTGATAGCAGAAGGAGCTGAGGCAAATCCAACCAGGCCTGGGGTGAAGGCTGAGCCCATAGAATCAGGCCCCTACATGGAAAATGATGGCCTGCGGCCTCCCAGGAATAATCAGCAACTCAGAACTGCATAGAGGCCAGCAGCATCTGACCAGGTAAGCCTGGACTCTGTGTAACATTCAGTTCATGCCCAAAGTTTTCTGACCTCACTCCCTTCCAAATGCTTTTGTTTTTCCCTGTGGGATGTACCTTCTTTACCAGATCAATATTAGTTAAATGAGTACTTATGATTCTAAAGATTAGTTATAATTTGATCCAAGGAAGCCTGGGATGTGATTTTACTGTATAAAACACCTGAACAAAGAGCTTCAGGGCTGGGTCAGTAGGTACATGCTTGTGATCCCAGACTTCAGGAGGCTGAGGCAGAAGAATCTCCTTGAGTTCCAGGCCAGTCTGAACTACTTGGGAAACTGTATGGAAAACAGAAACCAAAAAACAATACAAAAATAAACCAAAGACCCTCAGGGCTTCCCGTTTGGGCACCCTCCTCACTCTCCAGGGCTTTCCTCTCAGTAGTGTACTTGTCCTACTCTTCACCCTCTCTGTCCTGGCACCTACTCTAGGGCCCCTGCGACAGGGATTGGCCCGTCCAAAAGCTTGGAGATACTTGCCAGTAACATCTTGGATTATTTTCTTTTTCTTTTTTTTTGAGACATGGTCTCGCTTTGTAGTTCAGGCTGGCCCTGAGCTCACTCTGTAGCCCAGGCAAGGCTGGAACTCAGCAATCCTCCTATCTCTGCTTCCCGAGTGCTGGGATGACAGGCATGAGCCACCACGCCTGGCACTTGGATTATTTTCTTTTTGAGTTTTAAGAATTATTTGTACATTTTGTACAAAAAATTATACATTTGTACATTTTGGATTCGAGTTCTTTATCAGATATATCTTTAACTCTCTCAGTACTGGAGAGTTTATCCTTAGCTCTTTTCATTTTTTTTTTTTTTTTTGAGACAGGGTCTCGCTTTGTAGCTCAGGCTGGCCTGAGCTCACTATGTAGCCCAGGCAAGCCTGGAACTCAGCAATCCTCCTATCTCTGCCTCCCGAGTGCTGGGATGACAGGCATGAGACACCGCGCCTGGCAATTATTTGTACTTTTTTTGGGGGGGCAAGAGAATTGGCTATAAGATAGTAAATAAAAAAAATTTTTCTCCTATAACATGAAACATTATTTATTAGAATGACAATTTTTAGTTTGTGGAGTAAGAATATTATATATTCAGCAGCTATCTGAGGGCTCACTATCCTGTGGTACTATTTTTTTTTTCTGGTACCGAAGATAAAACTCAGGAACTTGTGCTTATGAGGCAGATGCAGTGCCACTGAGCTAAATTCCCTGGCCCATGGTACAATTTCTAACTGCTAGAAATGTCACTTGGGACCCAGGTTTTCTCTTTCTTTCTTTCTTTTTTTTTCTTGATTTTGTTTTGTTTTGAGACAGGGTCTGTTTATAGTTCAGGCTGGCCTTGAGCTCACTATGTAGCCCAGGCAAACTCGAACTCAGCAACCCACCTGCCTCTGCCTCCTGAGTGCTGGGATTACAGGAGTGAGCCACCATGTCTAGCACTGTGGTTTGTGGTACTGATTGCTGGTGGACGTGAGTCGCCAGCCTGGTATTGTGTATGGTTACTGGGGATTGACCTCAGGACCTTGTGCTTGCTAGGCAGGTGCTGGAACCACTGAACTAAATCTTTTAGCCCTCTTTTTCTCTTTCTTTTATTTATTTAAATTATTTTTGTGTGTGTGATCCTGGGGATTGAACCTAGCACCTTTGCATTGAACTACATTCCTAGGCCTTTGTTATTCATTTATTTTGAGAATGGTTTTGCTAAGTCATTAAATTGCTCAGGCTGGCCTCTAGTTTGTCATCTTCCTGCCTCATCCTCCCAAAGGGAATTACAAGCCTGGGCCTTCACTCCCAGTGAAGAGGGCTCTTAATAACAATGTCAGAGCCAGGTGTCATGGCTCATGCCTGTAATACAAGCACTCGGGGGGCAGAGGCAGGAGGATCACTGTGAGTCCAGCCTGGGCTACCCAAGGCCAACCTGAACTACAAAGTGAGATCCTGTGTCATATAACAAACAAAACAAAATAAAAATAAACCGATCCTCCTGCCTCAGTCTCCTGAGTAGCTGGGCCACAGGCACACCCTGCAGTGTTATTAATGTAGGTCAGGTAGTGTCAAGAGAGCTCATACTCTCATTGTAGGGAGAACGATGGGGCGAGGAGAAGCAACCAGTGCCATTAAATTACGTGGCATGTTCACTGTTGTTAGGTATGATGAGGATTGAAAGTGGGCAGAAGGACTGCAAAGGAAAGTTCTCAGCTTGTTGCCTGTGGTAGAAATCTTTCCCAGGACCTGTGTTTTGCTCATGGACATGATTTTAATACTCCAGGAAATGCTAGCCTAGGAGGTGTGGATTATAAATCGCTTTGTTGTTTGTTCTAGGAACTTCTCCTAAGCAGTGGTCCACACCTCAGCACTCCAGGAGGCCAAGGCAGGAAGATCTGCAAGTTTGAGCCCAATCTAGGCAACATAGCAACCTAGCAACCTAGCAACAAGACACTGTCTCTAAATAAATAAACAAAGCTGAGCAGGGTGAAGGCCTTGGGTTCCATCCCCAGGGGAAAAAAAAGCAAAGACTCTAATGGAGGTCTGTTCACTCCCCAGTACTCTGGGATGCTAGACTTTATCTTGCTTTGTCCACCAACTCCACATTACAGCTGAGCTCTGGCAGCTCCAGTCAGGGCCCCAGGGAAGAGTTTGAGCCCCGCTCACCAAGCGCCCCTGGTAACTCTTACACCACTACCTACTATTCTCTGTAAGAAGGCAGCTTCCCTTGTCTGGGTCTCCATTTCTGCAAGACTCACGGCACACACAGAAGTAAATTTGTACCCTTTTCTCTTGTTAGTTGTTTTTTGTTATTGGAGTGTCACCCATGAACCTTGTGATGAGAGAGGAAAGATACTACTTTTTCTCCCATGTGTCTTCTGAAGACCATGTTGGAACAAACTCAAAGAAAAAGTTTTCGCCCTGGGAATCTGTGGGGGAAAGAACATTTAGACAGAAGCCAGAAGAGGATCAGGCCAGGTGTGGTCACAGCTGAGTGGGCAACAGATGGGTCATGAGACAGAAGGCTGGAGCTGAGGTGTGAGCCGGTGTGTGTGTGTGTGCGTGCGCGCGCGTGTGTGTGCACACGTGCACACGTAAGCATGAAGACAAATCCCGAAGGATCTTCTAGCCAAGAAGATGTCTCTATGTGCTTCTCTAAAAGCATGGCTGGATTGCAGAAGATTAGAACCAACACATGCACTTGTTTGATCAGGAAAATTGAGTTTATTTCTGTTGTTGCTAGAAGACAGGGTCTCACTTTGTAGTTCAAACTGGCCCCGAACTCACTATGTAGCTCAGGCCAGCCTCAAACTCACAGCAGTCCTCCTGCCTCTGCTTCTCAAGTATTGGGATTACAGGTGTGTGTTACCACACCCCGCATAGTGGTACGTGGTACCGTGACCGCATTAAGTTTAGAGGAGTAGGGTCAGTACAGCAAAAGGTAAAATTGAGGAAAGCTGACTGTAAATGTTTGAAAATTACCAAGGACTTCCTAGAAAAAGACGGTGAAACCAACAATGTCCAAAAGTCTAACAGTGAATACTCCAGGCAGAATGAATATTTAAACAGAAGGGATGGTAGGTAGGAAGTCAGCAACAGAAAATAATTCAATAACAACAACCAAAATAAGGCAGTTATTGTCAGCAGTAAATCTGAGTGTGAATGGTTCAAATTCCTGAGTCAAAAGACATAGACTGGCTGAACAGATGAAAAACAAAATCCAATAATGCACTGCACATAAGAAACACATTTAGTCCAAAAAGAAATTCATAGACTATACATCAAAGGATGAAAAACAATTTTATGCACTGGGAAACCCAAACAAGCATAAGTAGCTATTCTGTTTTCAAAGGGAACTTCAAGCTGAAACTGATCAGATAAGGTCACTCTCTATTGATTAAGGTAACAATTCAACAGAAAGAGGTAATAATTATAAGGATTTATGCAGTGGCACATACTACTTAAAACAAATACCACTGGACATAAGAAATCAGATAAAATCAACACAGTTATACTGAAAGACCTCAATACCACATTTTCACACATAGGTCAACTAGACAAAAAGTCAACAAAGTAGTATTAGAGTTGGAGTAAACATTGAACAAACAGACTTAGATATCTACTGAGTATTCCACCTAACAACAGAATATACATTCTTCTCAGGAGCACATGAGACGTTCTCCATCACAGAACACATACTAGCCCATAAAGCATGTTTAAATAAATGCAAGAGAATCAAAATTGGGGCTGAAGATTTAGCTCAGAGCTTCTGGCACCTGCCTAGCCAGCGCAAGGTCCCTAGTTTGATTCCCAGTAACCACACACAACAATACCGGACATAGTGACTCATGCCCACCAGCAATCTGTACCACACACCACAATGCCGGGTGTGGTGGCTTATGCACTCAGGAGGCAGAGGCAGGAGGATTGCTGAGTTCAAAGTTTGCCTGGGCTACCTAGTGAGTTTGGGGCCACCCTGAACTACAAAGCAAAACCTTGTCTCAAAAAAAAAAAAATATTCATGCTATCAGATCACAGTGAAGAGAAACCACAGAAATTATGTAAAACCATGGAAATTAAACTCTTGAATAATCACAGAAGAAATCAATGAAGAAATCATTTCCTAGAAAAAAAAGATACTACCAGTACTACATAACAGAACTTATAGAACACGTGAAAACATTCCTAAGAGGAAAATTTATAGCAGTAACTGCCCACATCAGAACAGAGCAAGTCCAGTGAATGACCTAATTATCCACCTCAAGTTCCTAGAAAAACTAGAACACTCCATATTCAAACCTAATACAAGGAAGGAAACTATAAAGAATTGAAGAGCTGGTTCTCTGAAAGAATAAAAAAATAGACAAGCTATTAGCCAGTCTTATCAAGAAAAGGGAATAATCAGGCAAGGACAAAAGTCACACAATCATCTCAACAGACACAGAAAAGACCAACAAAATCCAACACCCATAAATCTGATAAAAAAGCCACTTATGACAAACCCATTGACCAACATCATATATGGGGAAAACTGAAAGCTTTCCTTCTAACATCATCAATAAGACAAGAATGTCCACTATTACCACTTGGGTTCAGCACAGTACTCAAAACATTAGGGAGATAAATCAGGCAAGAGAAAGAAAGAAAATATATATCTATATATAGATATGTATATATGTTACAGATATAGATATGTATTTTGACATGCATATACGGGAGTTAAATTATCATTATTATCAGGTAATATGGTCCTTTTCATAGAAGACCCAAGAAAATTCCACCAAACGATTCCTAGAATTATTAACTAAATTCAGTAGCATAACAGAATATGAGATCAATACACAAAACTCAGTAGTGTTCCTGTACACCACTAATGAATTCACCAAGAAAGGAATTAGGAAAAAATGACTTTGATAATAGCATTAAAAAATTACTTAGAGATTAGCCTAGCCAAGGAAGAATCAACAAATGAGATCTTATTAAATTCTGCACAGCAAAGGAAACAACCAATAGAGTGAAGAGACAACCTACAGAATGTGAAAAAATTTCACTAGCTACTCCTTGGGCAGAGGACTAATATCCAAAGTACATATAGAACTCAAAAAAATTAGACCCGTGAAACTAAAAGACCCAATCAGAAAGTGGGCAACAGAAATGAATAGGCCAAAATGAATTTCTCAGAAGTACAAATGGTCAATAAATATATGAAAAAATGTTTTATATCTCTCCCCATTAGAGAAATGCTGATTAAAACAATGCTGAGGTTTCACCTTACTCCAGAAAGAATGGCCATCATCAAGAAGTCAAATAATAACAAATGCTAGTGAAGGTGAGAGGGAAAAGGAACCCTTCTCTATTGTTGGATATGTAAACTAGTACAACCAGCACAGAAATTAGTATGAGGATTCCTCAAAAAACTGAAAGGAGGGCCGGAGGGTTAGCTCAGTGGTTCCGGCACCTGCCTTGCAAGCGCAAGGTCCTGAGTTCGATCCCCGGTTACCACATAGAATTCTGGGCGTGGAGACACACCCTCCAACAATCAATGCCGCATACCACAATGCTGGACGTGGTGGCTCACTCCTGTAATCCCAGCACTCGGGAGGCAGAGACAGGAGGATTGCTGAGTTCGAGGCTTGCCTGGGCTACATAGTGAGCTCAGGGCCAGCCTGAACTACAAAGCGAGACCCTGTCTCAAAAAAAAAAAAAAAAATTAAACTTGGTCTTTAAACTTGGGGAGGCTGATCTAAGTTCTTTATATATTATAGATAATAGCCCTTTGTCTGATAAACAGCTAGTAAAGATTTTTTTTCCCATGTTGTTGGTTGTCTTTTAGCAGTGCCAGTAACTTATTTTGCTGTGCAGAAGCTTTTCAGTAGGATGAGATCCCATTTGTTGATTCTTTCTGCTAGTTCTTGTGCTATAGAGGTTTTATTCATAAAGTCTCTGCCTAAGCCAATATCGCCAAGAGTTTTACCTAGCCTGTTTTCCATAAGGCTTATTGTTTCTGTTTTAACGTTTAAGTCTCATATCCATTGTGAATTTAGTTTTGTGCATAGTGAAAGAGATAGGTCTAGCTTTAGTTTTTGGCAGGTTAAAGCCCAGTTTTTCCAGCACCATTTGTTAAAGAGGCTGTCTTTCCTCCATTGAGGATGTTTGGCTCCTTTGTCAAAGATAAGGTGGCTTAGTGTATCTGGAGTTGTTTCTGGGTCTTCTAATCTATTCCACTGGTCCTCAGGTCTGTTACTTTGCCAGTACCATGCAGTTTTTATCACAGTGGCTTTATAGTAGAGTTTTAAATTGGGAATTGTAATACCCCCTGCCATGTCATGGTTGCTTTGAATTGCTTTTACTATTCTAGGTTTCTTGTGTTTCCAGATGAATTTTTGTATCATTTTCTCTAGCTCTGTGAAGTATAGTGTCGGAATTTCAATTGGAATTGCACTAATCTGTACAGTAGTTGTGGGAGGAATATACCCAAAAGAATTTTAAAAATCACATTGGAAAGACAGATGTATGACCTTGTTCATAAGCAGCTCAGTTCGTGATAGCTCAATCTTGGAAACAACCCAAATGCCCATCAACTGGAAAGTGGATACAGAAGATGTGTTTTTTTAATAAAATGGAGTATTATTCTGCCAAAAAGATTGATTCATTTATGTGCAAATGGATGCACCTGGAGGACACACAAATGAGTGAAATAAATAGATCACAGGTAGGCAAATATCAGATCTTCTCTTTGATATGAGCACCTGTAGATGCAAATGAGCTCTAGAAAGTATGACAGTATTTGTAGAATGAGAAATCTCCAAAGGAAATTTGGTGTGGGAATGTAATGAGGGGAAGGAATAAATATGATTCTGAAAGAAAATAAAAGCACGTATATAGGGGGTGGGGAGGGGTGGGTGGGGAGGGATATGGGTAAAAATGAGAATTAACTTGAGTCATATATTGGTACAAATTCCCCAATGTTATGTGTGATTGTGAGATGTATGTAAATTGTACCAATAAAGAATTCAATTAAAAAAATTTTAGACAGGGTTTCATTCTGTAGTCCAGGCTGTCCCCAGACTTGTAGCAATCCTTTCACCTCAACCCTCTGAGTTTCGGGATTACAGGCATGCACCACCATGCCCAACTCACAAGAATTTGGAGAAATCCAAAACATAAATAACAAGCAAAATAAAAGTGAGAGTAGGAAACAGAGAGATGGATCTTTTGCAAAAGAGAAGGGGACTAGGAGATAGAGAAAAGAGAGAGAGCAGGGAAGCAAAGAAATGAAAGAAAAATCAGACATGTTGTGTATGTGTACCAGCTCCCCATAATGAATTTGATCACTGTGTCCTTAAAAGACTGAGAAATAAGAGGTGGAGATTTAACTCAGTGTTTCTGGCGCCTTCCCAGCAAGCACAAGGTCCCTGGTTCAATCTCCAGTAACCACATACAACAATACCAGGCATGCTGACTCATGCCTACCAGCAATCTGTACCACACACCACAATGCCGGGTGTGGTGGCTCACGCCTGTAATGCCAGCACTCGGGAGGCAGAGGCAGGAGGATTGCTGAGTTCAAGGTTTGCCTGGGCTAAATAGTGAGCTCGGAGCTAGGCTGAACTACAAGTGAGACCCTGCCTCAAAAGAAAAAAAAAAATTGAGCAATAAAATTAAAGATTAAAAAAGAGTTGAACTAAAGCACTAGAAAAATGAGAAATAAAAGAATGATGGAGAGCAGAGGAAAGGACAGTGGGTGAAGATTCTTCTGAGCAGGCAATTCAGCTAGCCTGAAACATGAGAACATAGTCTATATTCAATGTGGAATGGAACTTCTCTGATGAGTGACAAGCTGAAGAGTCCTAATAAAAAAATCTTAGCATGGAATAATAAGTGAAATCTTATTTTGACTGATATATTCATTATTGGCTCAATGAAGTCTTAGAAGGGTCACTTTCATTTCCAAACATGCTGACCCAGAACAGATCTCATCTGGATACTTCAAGGCTCATCACAGAAAACTTACTGGAAAGAAAGGTAGAAAAAAATTCTAGCAATTAACTTGTCAAAAACTTTCAGGAAGACCTCTGGGCAAAAAAACTAATTATATCAGATAAAAACTCAACATTATCAAAGAGAAAGTACACTCCTGATGCTAGAGACTGAATGTTTATGTCCCTCCAAAATTCTTACCTGTGTCCTAACTCTCAGTGCAGCGTTCAGTTATCTCTTAAACTCTTATCTGTGGTTTCGGTTTCTGTGGTGTTAGTTACTTGTGGTCAACTGTGGTCTGAAACTAGTAACTGGAAAATTCCAGAAATAAGGAGTTCATTTTTTAAAACTTTCACCTTGTTGTGAATCTCATGATGAAACCTCCATCCTGCTCTGACTTGCCTGGGCCTGACTCATCCTTTGTCCAGCTCGTCCATGTCTAACCACCAGCTCAGAAACCCCGGAGGCATGGCAGATCCTTTCAGAGTGAGGACAGATCCAGCCAGTGCGGGGTGCGCACCTGAGCTCTTCGTGCTCTGGGCAACACCTGCTCCTCGTCTTGCCGTAGCGATCTTGGGCATCGGATTGACACCTCAGGATTCCTGGGCTTGGAAACAGTGCTAAGCTCAGTTGCCAGCATCCACTGGGGTCTTGCACTATGTCCCGGAGAAGAGAAGACTGCTGCTGTCGTTGGCCATGGACTGTGGGAGGTGACTGGGTCATGAGGAGAGTCTTCACGCAGGGATCAAACTGTTAGGACGCATCAGGAGGAGGGCTCTAGGGCCAGCAAGCATCTCCTCTTGGACTTGCAGTTGCCCAAACTGTGAGAAATGAATTGTGTTGTTTAAGCCACCAGTCGGCAGGACTGAGCAGGTGAAGACACTCTGTCATCATACCATCTGCGGCGTTTCATACTGGATGGACATAGCTAATGTCTCCAGCACACTAAAAAGTAGGGGCTCCTCTCCCTTTGAAGGAGCAGAGAGCAAACAAGAGCTTTTTGAACACTAAACTGAAGGAACACTGTGAGCAGCAAGACCGTCTCAGTGGGCCAGACACAAGTGTCCTTGAAGAAACACCCCTGCTGGCCTGGCCAGCCTGCATAGCCTTGCTGGCCCCAGGTGGCTCCTGTTGCGTAGGCTTCAAGCCACGGACATTACTGACTCATGTGCTATCTCCCTCCTAGGCAGGAATACACATCCAGGTCGGGGTGGCAAGGGATCCTCACCTGGTCTCCCAGGACCCAGTGCAGTGCTTGGGTGTGCAGTGGACACTGTCTGGAGGGCCTGTGGCAAGTGGTGTTGACAGAGGTCTAATGCTCCTGTGTTAGCTTTGTCTAAAAAAAAATTGCAGCATTTATAAAAAAGAGATTTCCAGCGGGCGCGATGGCTCACGCCTGTCATCCCAGCACTCGGGAGGCAGAGGCAGGAGGATTGCTGAGTTCCAGGCTTGCCTGGGCTACATAGTGAGTTCAGTGCCTGCCTGAACTACAAAGTGAGACCCTGTCTCAAAAAAAAAAAAAATAGAGAGAGATTTCCAGTTTTCTTTCAACTCTTGCTACAGAGAAGGGCATCAACGTGATTTGCTTGGGCGCCCCCTAGCGGTAAAGAAAGCGCACTTCCTGGTCTTGTGGGCCGGGTTTGTTGGACCTGGCCTTGAGGACTGGTCCCTGCCCCTTTCTTCCAGAGCTGCCCTGCTTTGCTCCCAGCCGCCCTGAGGTGAGCCCCGCGCCCCAGAGACTGTTGACATGAGCTAAGGCTTTGGCACCAAGAAAACCCCTTCCTCCTCCAAGTCGTGCACGGTTGGGTATTGTGTTCCAGGGCCGGGAACCCCCAAGGCAGCTCCCGGGACCTGCCCTGATGCAGGAAACTCAGTATCCTCTGTGCTCTGATAACTGAAGGCATAGACGTCCAGCTGGAAGATTTAGTATATTTCCTTTCCATTCAGCTGAGGTGTTCACATCATGAACGCAATGTGTCCCTGAACTTGGGGCAGTAAAAAGATTCATCAGTCAGTCAAGCTGTGAGTGCTTATTGAGTGTTCACTGTGTGCTTTCCCAGCCCTGTAACAACAATAACGACAACGAAAAACGAATTAGAGCTCGTGACTGTAATGAAAGTCCCTTTGAGTACATACACAGCAAAGGAAATTTTCAGATTCTATGAGCTGTGAAGAGAGAAAATAATTTGAAGACAGAAACTGCCTCACTGGGAGCAAGGGAAGTGCCTTGGGGACTTGATCAAAAGAGAAGAGCCATCCCAGAAGGATGCCCTCGGGCCCCAAAGCCCCTGGGATCTGAGGGACTGATGCAAACCGGTGTGGCCCGGGTGCGGGGCAGGAGCAGAAGCGCGGTGGGCAGTGGTGAAGAAGGCCAAAGCAAGCACAGCCTGGCTGAGGGTTTGCTATTACCTGGCACATGACAAGACTGTGGAAGGGTAGGGATGTGTCTTGGTGCTGCTCTGTTGCACTGACAAAATGGCCGAGATGGACTCATTCCTAAGGGGAAGAAGTCTACGTAGCTCCTGGCTCTGGAGGCTGGAGCCATTCGGCACTCAGTCCTTCCCTGGCAGGATCCTCATGTTTTGTCATGGTATTGTGGGGGACAAATGAGGCAAGCGCGGCCATGAAGGAAGGCCAAGGTTTGAAACAGCCTGTTCTTGGAATAACTAGCTCAGTCCCGGGAGGGATGTTGATCACCAAGCCTTTGCACTGAGCTACCAACCTTGCCCTTTCTCTGTTTTGCTACTTTGAGACAAGCCTTGCTAAGTTGCTTAGGCTGAGCTCGCGATTCTTCTGCCTCCACCTCAAGCAGCCGGGACCACAGGTGTCCAGCTCACATTCCTACTGAGCAACTCATCTCTCGAGGGCCCTGTCTTCCAGAACCACCACAAGCAATCAAGTTTCGACATGGGTGTATTAAGGCTGCAGCAGGATGTGATTAGGTAGATATCTTAAACACGCTCAGCCTGTCATCCGGAGACTGGGTGTCAGGAGGCCAGAATGAGTGCAGGAGGAGAGGGCAGAGCGTTGAGCCTGTCAAGGCAGGGTTTCCGGAAAGAGGAGGAGGTGCGTGGTCTCACCAGAGATTCTAGGAAGACTAGTAAGACAGGACAGAGGTGGCCCAGTGGCCTTGTGGGGCACAGGGCTCTGGGGACCCCAGTGTGGAAAAGGCGGGACTGGGGTGGCAAGGGGAGGAAGGGAGGATTGAAGCAAGCTCCTGCAGTCCATTTTGTTGAGCAGAGCCCAGCTTCAAACTAGACTGAAATTCAAGATGCATAAGGATGTATTCGTATGAAGCGTGAGAAGGACTTCAACCCCCCTCAAGCCAAGATTTAGAAGAGCCATGTTGCAATATCCCAAGACTCTAAGCCTGTGCATTAGAGTGACAGGCAGCCCCGAGCTAGGAAGAGGGCTGCTAAGCAAAGGACAGATCCTGCCTCTGCCTCCTGCAGGGTGGACCAGGAAGAGAAGAGAGAAGCAGGTTCTGAGAGGGGCTTGGGATTGGTGTGCCACGAGGTGCTACTTTGCCTCAGAGCCCCAGGCAGGCTGAGAGCACCCAGGACAGCGGGTGGCAATCAGTGAGGTCAGAGTGGGTGAAATTCTCCTGTTGCCAGAGGAAAGAAGGTAAAACTATGTCTTTGGGAGCAGCAATGCTAGAGTAAGTTTTGCTCCCCTCAAGAATCTATCCTTCCTGAAAACATGAGGATAACGGTTTAGATCTGGAAACAAGGGAGGTGCACCCATGAGTCTCAGGGGGAGGTGTGGTGGTGGGGAGCAGAATGCCTATCAAAGGTCACTGGATAAATTTAGCTGCCAGCCATAATGAAAATCTAAACAGCCCAGAGTTTGAGGGGTTCCCCTAGATCCTCAGTGCTGTGGTAGTTCACCCTGTTGGGGTTGGACATACTTCTCAAGAGCTGGGCCTCAGGAGGGATTTCCTAATATGGGCTCACTTAAACTGCAAGGACGAGCAGCTTGAAGGTTAGAAGACATCAGGGTTTTGGACATAGGCAGAAATGACGAGGTCGTGGGCTTCTGCGGAGGCACCTGTACTCTAGGCAGTGCAGTCTGTGTAACGACACAGGACTCTGCACACAAGGGTCCTGTGCTTGGCCCCTTAAAGCGTGCTGTTGGTCTCTTAAAGTCTGTTTTTTGTCAGTTTCTTTTGTTTTTTAAGGTGGGATGTGTTTTCAGGTGTGCAAAGCTCTGTGGCAAATTACACGTTGGCTTCCAGTCTTGCTCCCTAGAACAGAAGGATTGGACGCATTTTAGTGCTTTCAGTAAATCGAAGACTGAAGCATAAATTTGTTGTCGCTCATACTCAAGGAGACAAGGACACCACCGAAATACAGTTTCTAGGCACTGCCATTCTTAGCCTAATGCCTTCAGTTTCACAATTAAAATTGAAAAGCTAGTTTAGAAATACGTATGTTTCGGGATATTATTCAACTCAGAAAACAAAGGAGTACAACACGCATGAATGTTCAGCCACGAAGTGAAATGAGCCGCTCGTGAAAACACAATGCTGCTACGCCTTGCAACTAGTGCCCCCCAAAGTCTCCTGGGTGTGCAGGGTGCTGAGCATGGGGGCGCCGTGCTCTTCAGTGGATCCAGGCACTGACGAGCCCACGGCCGACTTGCTGTCAGGACGCAGGGCCTGGGGGGAGGTGCTCAGGGCGTGACCTAGAAGACATGCTCTTGTCCCCTCTCCCATCTCCCTGGCTGATCGGCTGCCTGGGCATGCGCAGCTGTCCTCCTCCACCCTCGCCTGTGCCCTTCCCCCT